>RBVU03000022.1:0-92007 GCA_004115045.4 Sinella curviseta | reverse complement strand
AGTAGACTACTTTGCTGAAAAGTAGATTACTTTGCTGGAAAGTAGATTACTTTGCTGGAAAGTAGATTATATTGCTGGAAAGTAGATTACATTGCTGGAAAGTGGTTAACTTTGCTGAAAAGTAGATTACTTTGCTGAAAAGTAGATTACTTTGCTGGAAAGTAGATTACTTTGCTGGAAAGTAGATTATATTGCTGAAAAGTAGATTACTTTGCTGAAAAGTAGATTACTTTGCTGAAAAGTAGATTACTTTGCTGGAAAGTAGATTACATTGCCGGAAAGTAAATTTCATTGCTGAAAAGTAGATTACTTTGCTGAAAAGTAGATTACTTTGCTGAAAAGTAGTTTACTTTGCTGGAAAGTAGATTACTTTGCTGAAAAGTAGATTACTTTGCTGGAAAGTAGACTACATTGCCGGAAAGTAAATTTCATTGCTGAAAAGTAGATTACTTTGCTGAAAAGTAGTTACTTTGCTGAAAAGTAGATTACTTTGCTGAAAAGTAGATTACTTTGCTGGAAAGTAGATTACTTTGCTGGAAAGTGGATTACTTTGCTGGAAAGTAGATTGCTTTGCTGGAAAGTAGATTACTTTGCTGGAAAGTATATTACTTTGCTGGAAAATGGATTACTTTGCTGGAAAGTAGATTACTTTGCTGGAAAGTAGATTACTTTGCTGGAAAGTAGATTACTTTGCTGGAAAGCAGTTTACTTTGCTGGAAAGTAGATTACATTGCTGGAAAGTGGATAACTTTGCTGGAAAGTAGATAATTTTGCTGGAAAGTAGATTACTTTGCTGGAAAGTGGATTACTTTGCTGGAAAGTTGATTGCTTTGCTGGAAAATATATCACATTGCTGGAAAGTAGATTACTTTGCTGGAAAGTAGATTACTTTGCTGAAAAGTATATTACTTTGCTGAAAAGTAGATTACTTTGCTGGAAAGTAGATTACTTTGCTGGAAAGTAGATTATATTGCTGGAAAGTAGATTACATTGCTGGAAAGTGGATAACTTTGCTGAAAAGTAGATTACTTTGCTGAAAAGTAGATTACTTTGCTGGAAAGTAGATTACTTTGCTGGAAAGTAGATTATATTGCTGAAAAGTAGATTACTTTGCTGAAAAGTATATTACTTTGCTGGAAATTAGATTACATTGCCGGAAAGTAAATTTCATTGCTGAAAAGTAGATTACTTTGCTGAAAAGTAGATTACTTTGCTGAAAAGTAGATTACTTTGCTGGAAAGTAGATTACTTTGCTGAAAAGTAGATTACTTTGCTGGAAAGTAGATTACATTGCCGGAAAGTAAATTTCATTGCTGAAAAGTAGATTACTTTGCTGAAAAGTAGATTACTTTGCTGAAAAGTAGATTACTTTGCTGAAAAGTAGATTACTTTGCTGAAAAGTAGATTACTTTGCTGGAAAGTAGATTACTTTGCTGGAAAGTGGATTACTTTGCTGGAAAGTAGATTGCTTTGCTGGAAAGTAGATTACTTTGCTGGAAAGTAGATTACTTTGCTGGAAAGTAGATTACTTTGCTGGAAAGTAGTTTACTTTGCTGGAAAGTAGATTACTTTGCTGGAAAGTAGATTACTTTGCTGGAAAGTAGTTTGCTTTGCTTGAAAGTAGATTACATTGCTGGAAAGTGGATAACTTTGCTGGAAAGTTGATTATTTTGCTGGAAAGTAGATTACATTGCTGGAAAGTGGATTACTTTGCTGGAAAGTTGATTACTTTGCTGGAAAGTGGATTACTTTGCTGAAAAGTTGATTGCTTTGCTGGAAAATATATTACATTGCTGGAAAGTAGATTACTTTGCTGGAAAGTGGATAAATTTGCTGGAAAGTAGATTATTTTGCTGGAAAGTAGATTACTTTGCTGGAAAGTGGATTACTTTGCTGGAAAGTGGATTACTTTGCTGGAAAGTAGATTGCTTTGCTGGAAAGTAGATTACTTTGCTGGAAAGTAGATTACTTTGCTGGAAAGTAGATTACTTTGCTGGAAAGTAGATTACTTTGCTGGAAAGTAGATTACATTGCTGGAAAGTGGATAACTTTGCTGGAAAGTAGATTATTTTGCTGGAAAGTAGATTACTTTGCTGGAAAGTGGATTACTTTGCTGGAAAGTAGATTACTTTGCTGGAAAGTGGATTACTTTGCTGGAAAGTTGATTGCTTTGCTGGAAAATATATTACATTGCTGGAAAGTAGATTACTTTGCTGGAAAGTGGATAAATTTGCTGGAAAGTAGATTATTTTGCTGGAAAGTAGATTACTTTGCTGGAAAGTGGATTACTTTGCTGGAAAGTAGATTACTTTGCTGGAAAGTGGATTACTTTGCTGGAAAGTTGATTGCTTTGCTGGAAAATATATTACATTGCTGGAAAGTAGATTACTTTGCTGGAAAGTAGATTACTTTGCTGGAAAGTATATTACTTTGCTGGAAAGTAGATTACTTTGCTGGAAAGTAGATTACTTTGCTGGAAAGTAGATTACTTTGCTGGAAAGTAGATTACTTTGCTGCAAAGTAGATTACTTTGCTGGAAAGTAGATTACTTTGCTGGAAAGTAGATTACTTTGCTGGAAAGTAGATTACTTTGCTGGAAAGTAGATTACTTTGCTGGAAAGTAGATTACTTTGCTAGAAAGTAAATTTCATTGCTGAAAAGTAGATTAGTTTGCTGAAAAGTAGATTACTTTGCTGAAAAGTAGATTACTTTGCTGGAAAGTAGATTACTTTGCTGAAAAGTAGATTACTTTGCTGGAAAGTGGATTTCTTTGCTGGAAAGTAGATTGCTTTGCTGAAAAGTAGATTACTTTGCTGAAAAGTAGATTTCTTTGCTGGAAAGTAGATTACATTGCCGGAAAGTAAATTTTATTGCTGAAAAGTAGATTGCTTTGCTGGAAAGTAGATTACTTTGCTGGAAAGTAGATTACTTTGCTGGAAAGTAGATTATATTGCTGGAAAGTAGATTACATTGCTGGAAAGTAGATTACATTGCTGAAAAGTAGATTACTTTGCTGAAAAGTATATTACTTTGCTGGAAAGTAGATTACATTGCTGGAAAGTTTTGCTGAAAAGTAGATTACTTTGCTGAAAAGTAGATTACTTTGCTGAAAAGTAGATTACTTTGCTGGAAAGTAGATTACTTTGCTGAAAAGTAGATTACTTTGCTGGAAAGTAGATTACATTGCCGGAAGGTAAATTTCATTGCTGAAAAGTAGATTACTTTGCTGAAAAGTAGATTACTTTGCTGAAAAGTAGATTACTTTGCTGGAAAGTAGATTACTTTGCTGAAAGTAGATTACTTTGCTGGAAAGTAGATTACTTTGCTGGAAAGTGGATTACTTTGCTGGAAAGTAGATTGCTTTGCTGGAAAGTAGATTACTTTGCTGGAAAGTAGATTACTTTGCTGGAAAGTAGATTACTTTGCTGGAAAGTAGATTACTTTGCTGGAAAGTAGATTACATTGCTGGAAAGTAGATTACTTTGCTGGAAAGTAGATTACTTTTGCTGGAAAGTAGATTACATTGCTGGAAAGTGGATAACTTTGCTGGAAAGTAGATTACTTTGCTGGAAAGTAGATTACTTTGCTGGAAAGTGGATTACTTTGCTGGAAAGTAGATTACTTTGCTGGAAAGTGGATTACTTTGCTGGAAAGTTGATTGCTTTGCTGGAAAATATATTACATTGCTGGAAAGTAGATTACTTTGCTGGAAAGTAGATTACTTTGCTGGAAAGTAGATTACTTTGCTGGAAAGTAGATTACTTTGCTGGAAAGTAGATTACTTTGCTGGAAAGTTGATTACTTTGCTGGAAAGTAGATTACTTTGCTGGAAAGTAGATTACTTTGCTGGAAAATATATTACATTGCTGGAAAGTAGATTACTTTGCTGGAAAGTAGATTACTTTGCTGGAAAGTATATTACTTTGCTGGAAAGTAGATTACTTTTCTGGAAAGTGGATGACTTTGCTGGAAAGTAGATTACTTTGCTGGAAAGTAGATTACTTTGCTGAAAAGTAGATTACTTTGCTGGAAAGTGGATTTCTTTGCTGGAAAGTAGATTACTTTGCTGAAAGTAGATTACTTTGCTGAAAGTAGATTACTTTGCTGGAAAGTAGATTACTTTGCTGCAAAGTAGATTACTTTGCTGGAAAGTAGATTACTTTGCTGGAAAGTAGATTACTTTGCTAGAAAGTAAATTTCATTGCTGAAAAGTAGATTAGTTTGCTGAAAAGTAGATTACTTTGCTGAAAAGTAGATTACTTTGCTGGAAAGTAGATTACTTTGCTGAAAAGTAGATTACTTTGCTGGAAAGTGGATTACTTTGCTGGAAAGTAGATTGCTTTGCTGAAAAGTAGATTACTTTGCTGAAAAGTAGATTACTTTGCTGAAAAGTAGATTACATTGCCGGAAAGTAAATTTCATTGCTGAAAAGTAGATTACTGTGCTGAACAGTAGATTACCTTGCTGAAAAGTAGATTACTTTGCTGGAAAGTAGATTACTTTGCTGGAAAGTAGATTACTTTGCTGGAAAGTAGATTACATTGCTGGAAAGTAGATTACTTTGCTGAAAAGTAGATTACTTTGCTGGAAAGTAGATTACTTTGCTGGAAAGTAGATTACTTTGCTGGAAAGTAGATTACTTTGCTGAAAAGTAGATTACTTTGCTGAAAAGTAGATTACTTTGCTGAAAAGTAGATTACTTTGCTGGAAAGTAGATTACATTGCCGGAAAGTAAATTTCATTGCTGAAAAGTAGATTACTTTGCTGAAAAGTAGATTACTTTGCTGAAAAGTAGATTACTTTGCTGGAAAGTAGATTACTTTGCTGAAAAGTAGATTACTTTGCTGGAAAGTAGATTACATTGCCGGAAAGTAGATTTCATTGCTGTAAAGTAGATTACTTTGCTGAAAAGTAGATTACTTTGCTGAAAAGTAGATTACTTTGCTGAAAAGTAGATTACTTTGCTGGAAAGTAGATTACTTTGCTGGAAAGTGGATTACTTTGCTGGAAAGTAGATTGCTTTGCTGGAAAGTAGATTACTTTGCTGGAAAGTATATTACTTTGCTGGAAAATGGATTACTTTGCTGGAAAGTAGATTACTTTGCTGGAAAGTAGATTACTTTGCTGGAAAGTAGATTACTTTGCTGGAAAGCAGTTTACTTTGCTGGAAAGTAGATTACATTGCTGGAAAGTGGATTACTTTGCTGGAAAGTAGATTACTTTGCTGGAAAGTAGATTACTTTGCTGGAAAGTGGATTACTTTGCTGGAAAGTTGATTGCTTTGCTGGAAAATATATCACATTGCTGGAAAGTAGATTACTTTGCTGGAAAGTAGATTACTTTGCTGAAAAGTATATTACTTTGCTGAAAAGTAGATTACTTTGCTGGAAAGTAGATTACTTTGCTGGAAAGTAGATTACTTTGCTGGAAAGTAGATTACATTTGCTGGAAAGTAGATTACTTTGCTGAAAAGTAGATTACTTTGCTGGAAAGTAGATTACTTTGCTGGAAAGTAGATTACTTTGCTGGAAAGTAGATTACTTTGCTGGAAAGTAGATTACTTTGCTGGAAAGTAGATTACTTTGCTGGAAATTAGATTACATTGCTGGAAAGTAGATTACATTGCTGAAAAGTAGATTACTTTGCTGAAAAGTAGATTACTTTGCTGAAAAGTAGATTACTTTGCTGGAAAGTAGATTACTTTGCTGGAAAGTAGATTACTTTGCTGGAAAGTAGATTACTTTGCTGGAAAGTAGATTACTTTGCTGGAAAGTAGATTTCTTTGCTGAAAAGTAGATTACTTTGCTGGAAAGTAGATTACTTTGCTGGAAAGTAGATTACTTTGCTGGAAAGTAGATTACTTTGCTGGAAAGTAGATTACTTTGCTGGAAAGTGATTACTTTGCTGGAAAAGTAGATACTTTGCTGGAAAGTAGATTACTTTGCTGGAAAGTAGATTACTTTGCTGGAAAGTAGATTACTTTGCTGGAAAGTAGATTACTTTGCTGGAAAGTAGATTACTTTGCTGGAAAGTAGATTACTTTGCTGAAAGTAGATTACTTTGCTGAAAAGTAGATTACTTTGCTGGAAAGTAGATTACTTTGCTGGAAAGTAGATTACTTTGCTGGAAAGTAGATTACTTTGCTGGAAAGTAGATTACTTTGCTGGAAAGTAGATTACTTTGCTGGAAAGTAGATTACTTTGCTGGAAAGTAGATACATTTGCTGGAAAGTAGATTATCTTTGCTGAAAAGTAGATTACTTTGCTGAAAGTAGATTACTTTGCTGGAAAGTAGATTACTTATATGGAAAGTACATAACTTAGGTGGAAAGTGGAATAAGTAGATGGAAAGTAGATTACTTTGCTGGAAAGTAGATTACTTTGCTGGAACGTAGATTACGTAGCTGGAAAGTAGATTACTTTGCTGGAAAGTAGATTACTTTGCTGGAAAGTAGATTACTTTGCTGGAAAGTAGATTACTTTGCTGGAAAGTAGATTACTTTGCTGGAAAGTAGATTACTTTGCTGGAAAGTAGATTACTTTGCTGTTAAGTAGATTACTTTGCTGAAAAGTAGATTACTTTGCTGAAAAGTAGATTACTTTGCTGAAAAGTAGATTACTTTGCTGGAAAGTAGATTACTTTGCTGGAAAGTAGATTACTTTGCTGGAAAGTAGATTACTTTGCTGGAAAGTAGATTACTTTGCTGGAAAGTAGATTACTTTGCTGGAAAGTAGATTACTTTGCTGGAAAGTAGATTACTTTGCTGGAAAGTTAATTACTTTGCTGGAAAGTAGATTACTTTGCTGGAAAGTAGATTACTTTGCTGGAAAGTAGATTACTTTGCTGGAAAGTTGATTACTTTGCTGGAAAGTAGATTACTTTGCTGGAAAGTAGATTACTTTGCTGGAAAGTAGATTACTTTGCTGGAAAGTAGATTACTTTGCTGGAAAGTAGATTACTTTGCTGGAAAGTAGATTACTTTGCTGGAAAGTAGATTACGTTGCTGGAAAGTAGATTACTTTGCTGGAAAGTAGATTACTTTGCTGGAAAGTAGATTACTTTGCTGGAAAGTAGATTACTTTGCTGGAAAGTAGATTACTTTGCTGGAAAGTAGATTACTTTGCTGGAAAAGTAGATTACTTTGCTGGAAAAGTAGATTACTTTGCTGGAAAGTAGATTACTTTGCTGGAAAGTAGATTACTTTGCTGAAAAGTAGATTACTTTGCTGGAAAGTAGATTACTTTGCTGGAAAGTAGATTACTTTGCTGGAAAGTAGATTACTTTGCTGGAAAGTAGATTACTTTGCTGGAAAGTAGATTACTTTGCTGGAAAGTAGATTACTTTGCTGGAAAAGTAGATTACTTTGCTGAAAAGTAGATTACTTTGCTGAAAAGTAGATTACTTTGCTGAAAAGTAGATTACTTTGCTGAAAAGTAGATTACTTTGCTGGAAAGTAGATTACTTTGCTGGAAAGTAGATTACTTTGCTGGAAAGTAGATTACTTTGCTGGAAGTAGATTACTTTGCTGGAAAGTAGATTACTTTGCTGGAAAGTAGATTACTTTGCTGGAAAGTAGATTACTTTGCTGGAAAGTAGATTACTTGCTGGAAAGTAGATTACTTTGCTGGAAAGTAGATTACTTTGCTGGAAAGTAGATTACTTTGCTGGAAAGTAGATTACTTTGCTGGAAAGTAGATTACTTTGCTGGAAAGTAGATTACTTTGCTGGAAAGTAGATTACTTTGCTGGAAAGTAGATTACTTTGCTGGAAAGTAGATTACTTTGCTGGAAAGTAGATTACTTTGCTGGAAAGTAGATACATTTGCTGGAAAGTAGATTACTTTGCTGGAAAGTAGATTACTTTGCTGGAAAGTGGATTACTTTGCTGGAAAGTAGATTACTTTGCTGGAAAGTAGATTACTTTGCTGGAAAGTAGATTACTTTGCTGGAAAGTAGATTACTTTGCTGGAAAGTAGATTACTTTGCTGGAAAGTAGATTACTTTGCTGGAAAGTAGATTACATTGCTGGAAAGTAGATTACTTTGCTGGAAAGTAGATACTTTGCTGGAAAAGTAGATTACTTTGCTGGAAAGTAGATTACTTTGCTGGAAAGTAGATTACTATTGCTGGAAAGTAGATTACTTTGCTGGAAAGTGGATTACTTTGCTGGAAAGTGGATAGCTTTGCTGGAAAAGTAGATTACTTTGCTGGAAAGTAGATACATTGCTGGAAAGTAGATTACTTTGCTGGAAAGTAGATTACTTTGCTGGAAAAGTAGATTACTTTGCTGGAAAGTAGATTACTTTGCTGGAAAGTAGATTACTTTGCTGAAAGTAATTACTTTGCTGAAAGTAGATTCTTTGCTGGAAAGTAGATTACATTGCGGAAAGTAAATTTCATTGCTGAAAGTAGATTACTTTGCTGAAAAGTAGACTACTTTGCTGAAAAGTAGATTACTTTGCTGGAAAGTAGATTACTTTGCTGGAAAGTAGATTATTTGCTGGAAAGTAGATTACATTGCTGGAAAGTGGATAACTATGCTGAAAAGAAGATTACTTTGCTGAAAAGTAGATTACTTTGCTGGAAAGTAGATTACTTGCTGGAAAGTAGATTATATTGCTGAAAAGTAGATTACTTTGCTGAAAAGTAGATTACTTTGCTGGAAAGTAGATTACATTGCCGGAAAGTAAATTTCATTGCTGAAAAGTAGAATACTTTGCTGAAAAGTAGATTACTTTGCTGGAAAGTAGATTACTTTGCTGAAAAGTAGATTACTTTGCTGGAAAGTAGACTACATTGCCGGAAAGTAAATTTCTTGCTGAAAGTAATTATTTGCTGAAAAGTAGATTACTTTGCTGAAAAGTAGATTACTTTGCTGGAAAGTAGATTACTTTGCTGAAAAGTTGATTACTTTGCTGGAAAGTAGATACTTTGCTGGAAAGTAGATTACTTTGCTGGAAAGTAGATTACTTTGCTGGAAGTAGATTACTTTGCTGGAAAGTAGATTACTTTGCTGGAAAGTAGATTACTTTGCTGGAAGTAGATTACTTTGCTGGAAGTAGATTACTTTGCTGGAAGTAGATTACATTGCTGGAAAGTAGATTACATTTGCTGGAAAGTAGATTACTTTGCTGAAAGTAGATACTTTGCTGGAAAGTAGATTACTTTGCTGGAAAGTGGATTACTTTGCTGAAAGTAGATACTTTGCTGAAAGTAGATTACTTTGCTGGAAAGTAGATTACTTTGCTGGAAAGTAGATTACTTTGCTGGAAAGTAGATTACTTTGCTGGAAAGTAGATTACTTTGCTGGAAAGTAGATTACTTTGCTGGAAAGTAGATTACTTTGCTGGAAAGTAGATTACGTTGCTGGAAAGTAGATTACTTTGCTGGAAAGTAGATTACTTTGGTGAAAGCATCCCATGCTGGAAAGTATTACATGGCTGGACACGTATATCTCCTTGCTGGAAGTAGATTACTTTGCTGGAAAGTAGATGATACTTGCTGTAAAGTGTAGATTACATTGCTGAAAGTAGATTGCATTGCTGGAAATAGATCACAGTGCTGAGAAGTCGATTACTTTGCTGTAAAGTAGATTACTTGGCTGGAAAGTAGATTACTTTGCTGGAAAGTAGATTACTTTGCTGGAAAGTAGATTACTTTGCTGGAAAGTAGATTACTTTGCTGGAAAGTAGATTACTTTGCTGGAAAGTAGATTACTTTGCTGGAAAGTAGATTACTTTGCTGGAAAGTAGATTACTTTGCTGGAAAGTAGATTACTTTGCTGGAAAAGTAGATTACTTTGCTGAAAGTAGATTACTTTGCTTGAAAGTAGATTACTTTGCTGGAAAGTAGATTACATCTCTGGAAAGTAGATTACTTTGCTGGAAAGTAGATTACTTTGCTGGAAAGTAGATTACTTTGCTGGAAAGTAGATTACTTTGCTGGAAAGTAGATTACTTTGCTGGAAAGTAGATTACTTTGCTGGAAAGTAGATTACTTTGCTGGAAAGTAGATTACTTTGCTGGAAAGTAGATTACTTTGCTGGAAAGTAGATTACTTTGCTGGAAAGTAGATTACTTTGCTGGAAAGTAGATTACTTTGCTGGAAAGTAGATTACTTTGCTGGAAAGTAGATTACTTTGCTGGAAAGTAGATTACTTTGCTGGAAAGTAGATTACTTTGCTGGAAAGTAGATTACTTTGCTGGAAAGTAGATTACTTTGCTGGAAAGTAGATTACTTTGCTGGAAAAGTAGATTACTTTGCTGGAAAGTAGATTACTTTGCTGGAAAGTAGATTACTTTGCTGGAAAGTAGATTACTTTGCTGGAAAGTAGATTACTTTGCTGGAAAGTAGATTACTTTGCTGGAAAGTAGATTACTTTGCTGGAAAGTAGATTACTTTGCTGGAAAGTAGATTACTTTGCTGGAAAGTAGATTACTTTGCTGGAAAGTAGATTACTTTGCTGGAAAGTAGATTACTTTGCTGGAAAGTAGATTACTTTGCTGGAAAGTAGATTACTTTGCTGGAAAGTAGATTACTTTGCTGGAAAGTAGATTACTTTGCTGGAAAGTAGATTACTTTGCTGGAAAGTAGATTACTTGCTGGAAAGTAGATTACTTTGCTGGAAAGTAGATTACTTTGCTGGAAAGTAGATTACTTTGCTGGAAAGTAGATTACTTTGCTGGAAAGTAGATTACTTTGCTGGAAAGTAGATTACTTTGCTGGAAAGTAGATTACTTTGCTGGAAAGTAGATTACTTTGCTGGAAAGTAGATTACTTTGCTGGAAAGTAGATTACTTTGCTGGAAAGTAGATTACTTTGCTGGAAAGTAGATTACTTTGCTGGAAAGTAGATTACTTTGCTGGAAAGTAGATTACTTTGCTGGAAAGTAGATTACTTTGCTGGAAAGTAGATTACTTTGCTGGAAAGTAGATTACTTTGCTGGAAAGTAGATTACTTTGCTGGAAAGTAGATTACTTTGCTGAAAGTAGATTACTTTGCTGGAAAGTAGATTACTTTGCTGGAAAGTAGATTACTTTGCTGGAAAGTAGATTACTTTGCTGGAAAGTAGATTACTTTGCTGGAAAGTAGATTACTTTGCTGGAAAGTAGATTACTTTGCTGGAAAGTAGATTACTTTGCTGGAAAGTAGATTACTTTGCTGGAAAGTAGATTACTTTGCTGGAAAGTAGATTACTTTGCTGGAAAGTAGATTACTTTGCTGGAAAGTAGATTACTTTGCTGGAAAGTAGATTACTTTGCTGGAAAGTAGATTACTTTGCTGGAAAGTAGATTACTTTGCTGGAAAGTAGATTACTTTGCTGGAAAGTAGATTACTTTGCTGGAAAGTAGATTACTTTGCTGGAAAGTAGATTACTTTGCTGGAAAGTAGATTTACTTTGCTGAAAGTAGATTACTTTGCTGTAAAATATATTGCTTTGCTTGAAAGTAGATTACTTTGCTGGAAAGTAGATTACTTTGCTGGAAAGTAGATTACTTTGCTGGAAAGTAGATTACTTTGCTGGAAAGTAGATTACTTTGCTGGAAAGTAGATTACTTTGCTGAAAAGTAGATTACTTTGCTGGAAAGTAGATTACTTGCTGGAAAGTAATTATTGCTGAAAGTAGATTACTTTGCTGAAAGTAGATTACTTTGCTGAAAAGTAGATTACTTTGCTGGAAAGTAGATTACTTTGCTGGAAAGTAGATTACTTTGCTGGAAAGTAGATTACTTTGCTGGAAAGTAGATTACTTTGCTTGAAAGTAGATTACTTTGCTGGAAAGTAGATTACTTTGCTGGAAAGTAGATTACTTTGCTGTAAAGTAGATTACTTTGCTGAAAAGTAGATTACTTTGCTGGAAAGTAGATTACTTTGCTGGAAAGTAGATTACTTTGCTGGAAAGTAGATTACTTTGCTGGAAAGTAGATTACTTTGCTGGAAAGTAGATTACTTTGCTGAAAAGTAGATTACTTTGCTGGAAAGTAGATTACTTTGCTGGAAAGTAGATTACTTTGCTGGAAAGTAGATTACTTTGCTGAAAAGTAGATTACTTTGCTGGAAAGTAGATTACTTTGCTGGAAAGTAGATTACTTTGCTGGAAAGTAGATTACTTTGCTTGAAAGTAGATTACTTTGCTGGAAAGTAGATTACTTTGCTGGAAAGTAGATTACTTTGCTGGAAAGTAGATTACTTTGCTGGAAAGTAGATTACTTTGCTGGAAAGTAGATTACTTTGCTGGAAAGTAGATTACTTTGCTGGAAAGTAGATTACTTTGCTGGAAAGTAGATTACTTTGCTGGAAAGTAGATTACTTTGCTGGAAAGTAGATTACTTTGCTGGAAAGTAGATTACTTTGCTGGAAAGTAGATTACTTTGCTGGAAAGTAGATTACTTTGCTGGAAAGTAGATTACTTTGCTGGAAAGTAGATTACTTTGCTGGAAAGTAGATTACTTTGCTGGAAAGTAGATTACTTTGCTGGAAAGTAGATTACTTTGCTGGAAAGTAGATTACTTTGCTGGAAAGTAGATTACTTTGCTGGAAAGTAGATTACTTTGCTGGAAAGTAGATTACTTTGCTGGAAAGTAGATTACTTTGCTGGAAAGTAGATTACTTTGCTGGAAAGTAGATTACTTTGCTGGAAAGTAGATTACTTTGCTGGAAAGTAGATTACTTTGCTGGAAAGTAGATTACTTTGCTGGAAAGTAGATTACTTTGCTGGAAAGTAGATAACTTTGCTGGAAAGTAGATTACTTTGCTGGAAAGTAGATTACTTTGCTGGAAAGTAGATTACTTTGCTGGAAAGTAGATTACTTTGCTGGAAAGTAGATTACTTTGCTTGAAAGTAGATTACTTTGCTGGAAAGTAGATTACTTTGCTGGAAAGTAGATTACTTTGCTTGAAAGTAGATTACTTTGCTGGAAAGTAGATTACTTTGCTGGAAAGTAGATTACTTTGCTGGAAAGTAGATTACTTTGCTGGAAAGTAGATTACTTTGCTGGAAAGTAGATTACTTTTCTGGAAAATAGATTACTTTGCTGGAAAGTAGATTACTTTGCTGGAAAGTAGATTACTTTGCTTGAAAGTAGATTACTTTGCTGGAAAGTACATTACTTTGATGGAAAGTAGATTACTTTGCTGGAAAGTAGATTACATTGCTGGAAAGTAAATCTCATTGCTGGAAAGTAGATTACTTTGCTGGAAAGTAGATTACTTTGCTGGAAAGTAGATTACATTGCTGGAAAGTAAATCTCATTGCTGGAAAGTAGATTACCTTGCTGGAAAGTAGATTACTTTGCTGGAAAGTAGATTACATTGCTGGAAAGTAAATCTCATTGCTGGAAAGTAGATTACTTTGCTGAAAGTAGTGGAAAGTAGATTACTTTGCTGGAAAGTAGATTACTTTGCTGGAAAGTAGATTACTTTGCTGGAAAGTAGATTACTTTGCTGGAAAGTAGATTACTTTGCTGGAAAGTAGATTACTTTGCTGGAAAGTAGATTACTTTGCTGGAAAGTAGATTACTTTGCTGGAAAGTAGATTACTTTGCTGGAAAGTAGATTACTTTGCTGGAAAGTAGATTACTTTGCTGGAAAGTAGATTACTTTGCTGGAAAGTAGATTACTTTGCTGGAAAGTAGATTACTTTGCTGGAAAGTAGATTACTTTGCTGGAAAGTAGATTACTTTGCTGGAAAGTAGATTACTTTGCTGGAAAGTAGATTACTTTGCTGGAAAGTAGATTACTTTGCTGGAAAGTAGATTACTTTGCTGGAAAGTAGATTACTTTGCTGGAAAGTAGATACTTTGCTAGAAAGTAGATTACTTGCTGGAAAGTAGATTACTTTGCTGGAAAGTAGATACTTTGCTGGAAAGTGGATTACTTTGCTGAAAAGTAGATTACTTTGCTGGAAAGTAGATTACTTTGCTGGAAGTAGATTACTTCTGCTGAAAGTAGATTACTTTGCTGGAAAGTTGATTACTTTGCTGAAAGTAGATTACTTTGCTGGAAAGTAGACTACATTGCTGGAAAGTAGATTACTTTGCTGAAAAGTAGATTACTTTGCTGGAAAAGTAGATTACTTTGCTGAAAAGTAGATTACTTTGCTGGAAAGTAGATTACATTGCCGGAAAGTAGATTACATTGCTGAAAAGTAGATTACTTTGCTGAAAAGTAGATTACTTTGCTGAAAAGTAGATTACTTTGCTGAAAAGTAGATTACTTTGCTGGAAAGTAGATTACTTTGCTGGAAAGTAGATTACTTTGCTGAAAAGTAGATTACTTTGCTGAAAGTAGATTACTTTGCTGAAAAGTAGATTACTTGCTGGAAAGTAGATTACTTTGCTGGAAAGTAGATTACTTTGCTGGAAAGTAGATTACTTTGCTGGAAAGTAGATTACTTTGCTGGAAAGTAGATTACTTTGCTGGAAAGTAGATTACTTTGCTGGAAAGTAGATTACTTTGCTGGAAAGTAGATTACTTTGCTGGAAGTAGATTACTTTGCTGGAAAGTAGATTACTTTGCTGGAAAGTAGATTACTTTGCTGGAAAGTAGATTACTTTGCTGGAAAGTAGATTACTTTGCTGGAAAGTAGATTACTTTGCTGGAAAGTAGATTACTTTGCTGGAAAGTAGATTACTTTGCTGGAAAGTAGATTACTTTGCTGGAAAGTAGATTACTTTGCTGGAAAGTAGATTACTTTGCTGGAAAGTAGATTACTTTGCTGGAAAGTAGATTACTTTGCTGGAAAGTAGATTACTTTGCTGGAAAGTAGATTACTTTGCTGGAAAGTAGATTACTTTGCTGGAAAGTAGATTACTTTGCTGGAAAGTAGATTACTTTGCTGGAAAGTAGATTACTTTGCTGGAAAGTAGATTACTTTGCTGGAAAGTAGATTACATTGCTGGAAAGTAGATTACTTTGCTGGAAAGTAGATTACTTTGCTGAAAAGTAGATTACTTTGCTGGAAAGTAGATTACTTTGCTGGAAAGTAGATTACTTTGCTTGAAAGTAGATTACTTTGCTGGAAAGTAGATTACTTTGCTGGAAAGTAGATTACTTGCTGGAAAAGTAGATTACTTTGCTGGAAAGTAGATTACTTTGCTGGAAAGTAGATTACTTTGCTGAAAAGTAGATTACTTTGCTGGAAAGTAGATTACTTTGCTGGAAAGTAGATTACTTTGCTGGAAAGTAGATTACTTTGCTGGAAAGTAGATTACTTTGCTTGAAAGTAGATTACTTTGCTGGAAAGTAGATTACTTTGCTGGAAAGTAGATTACTTTGCTGGAAAGTAGATTACTTTGCTGGAAAGTAGATTACTTTGCTGGAAAGTAGATTACTTTGCTGGAAAGTAGATTACTTTGCTGGAAAGTAGATTACTTTGCTGGAAAGTAGATTACTTTGCTGGAAAGTAGATTACTTTGCTGGAAAGTAGATTACTTTGCTGGAAAGTAGATTACTTTGCTGGAAAGTAGATTACTTTGCTGGAAAGTAGATTACTTGCTGGAAAGTAGATTACTTTGCTGGAAAGTAGATTACTTTGCTGGAAAGTAGATTACTTTGCTGGAAAGTAGATTACTTTGCTGGAAAGTAGATTACTTTGCTGGAAAGTAGATTACTTTGCTGGAAAGTAGATTACTTTGCTGGAAAGTTGATTACTTTGCTGGAAAGTAGATTACTTTGCTGGAAAGTAGATTACTTTGCTGGAAAGTAGATTACTTTGCTGGAAAGTAGATTACTTTGCTGGAAAGTAGATTACTTTGCTGGAAAGTAGATTACTTTGCTGGAAAGTATATTACTTTGCTGGAAAGTAGATTACTTTGCTGGAAAGTAGATTACTTTGCTGGAAAGTAGATTACTTTGCTGGAAAGTAGATTACTTTGCTGGAAAGTAGATTACTTTGCTTGAAAGTAGATTACTTTGCTGGAAAGTAGATTACTTTGCTGGAAAGTAGATTACTTTGCTGGAAAGTAGATTACTTTGCTGGAAAGTAGATTACTTTGCTGGAAAGTAGATTACTTTGCTGGAAAGTAGATTACATTGCTGGAAAGTAGATTACTTTGCTGAAAAGTAGATTACTTTGCTGTAAAGTAGATTACTTTGCTGAAAAGTAGATTACTTTGCTGAAAAGTAGATTACTTTGCTGAAAGTAGATTACTTTGCTGGAAAGTAGATTACTTTGCTGGAAAGTAGATTACTTTGCTGGAAAGTAGATTACTTTGCTGGAAAGTAGATTACTTTGCTGGAAAAGTAGATTACTTTGCTGGAAAGTAGATTACTTTGCTGGAAAGTAGATTACTTTGCTGGAAAGTAGATTACTTTGCTGGAAAGTAGATTACTTTGCTGGAAAGTAGATTACATTGCTGGAAAGTAGATTACTTTGCTGAAAAGTAGATTACTTTGCTGAAAGTAGATTACTTTGCTGAAAAGTAGATTACTTTGCTGAAAAGTAGATTACTTTGCTGGAAAGTAGATTACTTTGCTGGAAAGTATATTACTTTGCTGGAAAATGGATTACTTTGCTGGAAAGTAGATTACTTTGCTGGAAAGTAGATTACTTTGCTGGAAAGTAGTTTACTTTGCTGGAAAGTAGATTACATTGCTGGAAAGTGATAACTTTGCTGGAAAGTAGATTACTTTGCTGGAAAGTAGATTACTTTGCTGGAAAGTAGATTACTTTGCTGGAAAGTAGATTACTTTGCTGGAAAGTATATAACATTGCTGGAAAGTAGATTACTTTGCTGGAAAGTAGATTACTTTGCTGAAAAGTATATTACTTTGCTGGAAAGTATATTACTTTGCTGGAAAGTAGATTACTTTGCTGGAAAGTAGATTACTTTGCTGGAAAGTAGATTACTTTGCTGAAAAGTAGACTACATTGCTGGAAAGTAGATTACTTTGCTGAAAAGTAGATTACTTTGCTGAAAAGTAGATTACTTTGCTGAAACGTAGATTACTTTGCTGAAAAGTAGATTACTTTGCTGAAAAGTAGATTACTTTGCTGGAAAGTAGATTACTTTGCTGGAAAGTGGATTACTTTGCTGGAAAGTAGATTGCTTTGCTGGAAAGTAGATTACTTTGCTGGAAAGTAGATTACTTTGCTGGAAAGTAGATTACTTTGCTGGAAAGTAGATTACTTTGCTGGAAAGTAGATTACTTTGCTGGAAAGTAGATTACTTTGCTGGAAAGTAGATTACATTGCTGGAAAGTGGATAACTTTGCTGGAAAGTAGATTACTTTGCTGGAAAGTAGATTACTTTGCTGGAAAGTGGATTACTTTGCTGGAAAGTAGATTGCTTTGCTGGAAAGTATATCACATTGCTGGAAAGTAGATTGCTTTGCTGGAAAATATATCACATTGCTGGAAAGTAGATTACTTTGCTGGAAAGTAGATTACTTTGCTGGAAAGTATATTACTTTGCTGGAAAGTATATTACTTTGCTGGAAAGTAGATTACTTTGCTGGAAAGTAGATTACTTTGCTGGAAAGTAGATTACTTTGCTGGAAAGTAGATTACTTTGCTGGAAAGTAGATTACTTTGCTGGAAAGTAGATTACTTTGCTGGAAAGTAGATTACTTTGCTGGAAAGTAGATTACTTTGCTGGAAAGTAGATTACTTTGCTGGAAAGTAGATTACTTTGCTGGAAAGTAGATTACTTTGCTGGAAAGTAGATTACTTTGCTGGAAAGTAGATTACTTTGCTGGAAAGTAGATTACTTTGCTGGAAAGTAGATTACTTTGCTGGAAAGTAGATTACATTGCTGAAAAGTAGATTACTTTGCTGAAAAGTAGATTACTTTGCTGAAAAGTAGATTACTTTGCTGAAAGTAGATTACTTTGCTGAAAAGTAGATTACTTTGCTGGAAAGTAGATTACTTTGCTGAAAAGTAGATTACTTTGCTGGAAAGTAGATTACATTGCCGGAAAGTAAATTTCATTGCTGAAAAGTAGATTACTTTGCTGAAAAGTAGATTACTTTGCTGAAAAGTAGATTACTTTGCTGAAAAGTAGATTACTTTGCTGGAAAGTAGATTACTTTGCTGGAAAGTGGATTACTTTGCTGGAAAGTAGATTGCTTTGCTGGAAAGTAGATTACTTTGCTGGAAAGTAGATTACTTTGCTGGAAAGTAGATTACTTGCTGGAAAGTAGATTACTTTGCTGGAAAGTAGATTACTTTGCTGGAAAGTAGATTACTTTGCTGGAAAGTAGATTACATTGCTGGAAAGTAGATTACTTTGCTGGAAAGTAGATTACTTTGCTGGAAAGTAGATTACTTTGCTGCAAAGTCAAAACTTCACTGTCACTTTGCAGTGGAAATTTCACCTGGACAAAAGTGACTGTGCTGGACAGTATACTTAGTCAAAACTTACTGCACTCAATTTTAGTGGAAATTTCACTTTTGCACTGGAAGATTACTATGCTGGACAGTGATTACTCTTTGCTGGAAAGTGGATTACATTGCTGGAAAGTAGATTACTTTGCTGGAAAGTAGATTACTTTGCTGGAAAGTAGATTACTTTGCTGGAAAGTATATTACATTGCTGGAAAGTAGATTACTTTGCTGGAAAGTAGATTACTTTGCTGGAAAGTAGATTACTTTGCTGGAAAGTAGATTACTTTGCTGGAAAGTAGATTACTTTGCTGGAAAGTAGATTACTTTGCTGGAAAGTAGATTAGTTTGCTGGAAAGTAGATTACTTTGCTGGAAAGTAGATTACTTTGCTGGAAAGTAGATTACTTTGCTGGAAAGTAGATTACTTTGCTGGAAAGTAGATTACTTTGCTGGAAAGTAGATTACTTTGCTGGAAAGTAGATTACTTTGCTGGAAAGTAGATTACTTTGCTGGAAAGTAGATTACTTTGCTGGAAAGTAGATTACATTGCTGGAAAGTAGATTACTTTGCTGAAAAGTAGATTACTTTGCTGGAAAGTAGATTACATTGCTGGAAAGTAGATTACTTTGCTGGAAAGTAGATTACTTTGCTGAAAAGTAGATTACTTTGCTGCAAAGTAGATTACTTTGCTGAAAAGTAGATTACTTTGCTGGAAAGTAGATTACTTTGCTGGAAAGTAGATTACTTTGCTGGAAAGTAGATTACTTTGCTGGAAAGTAGATTACTTTGCTGAAAAGTAGATTACTTTGCTGGAAAGTAGATTACTTTGCTGGAAAGTAGATTACTTTGCTGGAAAGTAGATTACTTTGCTGGAAAGTAGATTACTTTGCTTGAAAGTAGATTACTTTGCTGGAAAGTAGATTACTTTGCTGGAAAGTAGATTACTTTGCTGGAAAGTAGATTACTTTGCTGTAAAGTAGATTACTTTGCTGGAAAGTAGATTACTTTGCTGGAAAGTAGATTACTTTGCTGGAAAGTAGATTACTTTGCTGGAAAGTAGATTACTTTGCTGGAAAATGGATTACTTGCTGGAAAGTAGATTACTTTGCTGGAAAGTAGATTACTTTGCTGGAAAGTAGATTACTTTGCTGGAAAGTAGATTACATTGCTGGAAAGTGGATAACTTTGCTGGAAAGTAGATTATTTTGCTGGAAAGTAGATTACTTTGCTGCAAAGAATCAAAACTTCCACTGTCCACCCCTATTTCAGTGGAAATTTCCACCTGGACAAAAGTGGACTGTCCAGTGGACAGTATACATATAGTATCAAAACTTCCACTGTCCACATCAATTTTAGTGGAAATTTCCACTTTTGTCCACCTGGAAGATTTCCACTATCCAGTGGACATTGATTTTTGCTTTGCTGGAAAGTGGATTACATTGCTGGAAAGTAGATTACTTTGCTGGAAAGTAGATTACTTTGCTGGAAAGTAGATTACTTTGCTGGAAAGTATATTACATTGCTGGAAAGTAGATTACTTTGCTGGAAAGTAGATTACTTTGCTGGAAAGTAGATTACTTTGCTGGAAAGTAGATTACTTTGCTGGAAAGTAGATTACTTTGCTGGAAAGTAGATTACTTTGCTGTAAAGTAGATTACTTTGCTGGAAAGTAGATTACTTTGCTGGAAAGTAGATTACTTTGCTGGAAAGTAGATTACTTTGCTGGAAAGTAGATTACTTTGCTGGAAAGTAGATTACTTTGCTGGAAAGTAGATTACTTTGCTGGAAAGTAGATTACTTTGCTGGAAAGTAGATTACTTTGCTGGAAAGTAGATTACATTGCTGGAAAGTAGATTACTTTGCTGGAAAGTAGATTACTTTGCTGAAAAGTAGATTACATTGCTGGAAAGTAGATTACTTTGCTGAAAGTAGATTACTTTGCTGAAAAGTAGATTACTTTGCTGAAAAGTAGATTACTTTGCTGAAAAGTAGATTTCTTTGCTGGAAAGTAGATTACATTGCCGGAAAGTAGTTTACTTTGCTGGAAAGTAGATTACTTTGCTGAAAAGTAGATTACTTTGCTGAAAAGTAGATTACTTTGCTGGAAAGTAGATTACTTTGCTGGAAAGTGGATTACTTTGCTGGAAAGTAGATTGCTTTGCTGGAAAGTAGATTACTTTGCTGCAAAGTATATTACTTTGCTGGAAAATGGATTACTTGCTGGAAAGTAGATTACTTTGCTGGAAAGTAGATTACTTTGCTGGAAAGTAGTTTACTTTGCTGGAAAGTAGATTACATTGCTGGAAAGTGGATAACTTTGCTGGAAAGTAGATTATTTTGCTGGAAAGTAGATTACTTTGCTGCAAAGAATCAAAACTTCCACTGTCCACCCCTATTTCAGTGGAAATTTCCACCTGGACAAAAGTGGACTGTCCAGTGGACAGTATACATATAGTATCAAAACTTCCACTGTCCACCTCAATTTTAGTGGAAATTTCCACTTTTGTCCACCTGGAAGATTTCCACTATCCAGTGGACATTGATTCTCTGCTTTGCTGGAAAGTGGATTACATTGCTGGAAAGTTGATTACTTTGCTGGAAAGTGGATTACTTTGCTGGAAAGTGATTGCTTTGCTGGAAAATATATTACATTGCTGGAAAGTAGATTACTTTGCTGGAAAGTAGATTACTTTGCTTAAAAGTATATTACTTTGCTGGAAAGTATATTACTTTACTGGAAAGTGGATGACTTTGCTGGAAAGTAGATTACTTTGCTAGAAAGTAGATTAGTTTGCTGTAAAGTAGATTACTTTGCTGGAAAGTAGATTACTTTGCTGGAAAGTAGATTACTTTGCTGAAAAGTAGATTACTTTGCTGGAAAGTAGATTACTTTGCTGGAAAGTAGATTACTTTGCTGTAAAGTAGATTACTTTGCTGGAAAGTAGATTACTTTGCTGGAAAGTAGATTATATTGCTGGAAAGTAGATTACATTGCTGGAAAGTGGATAACTTTGCTGAAAAGTAGATTACTTTGCTGAAAAGTAGACTACATTGCTGGAAAGTAGATTACTTTGCTGAAAAGTAGATTACTTTGCTGAAAAGTAGATTACTTTGCTGAAAAGTAGATTACTTTGCTGAAAAGTAGATTTCTTTGCTGGAAAGTAGATTACATTGCCGGAAAGTAGTTTACTTTGCTGGAAAGTAGATTACATTGCTGGAAAGTGGATAACTTTGCTGGAAAGTAGATTACTTTGCTGGAAAGTAGATTACTTTGCTGGAAAGTGGATTACTTTGCTGGAAAGTTGATTGCTTTGCTGGAAAATATATAACATTGCTGGAAAGTATATTACTTTACTGGAAAGTGGATGACTTTGCTGGAAAGTAGATTACTTTGCTGGAAAGTAGATTACTTTGCTGAAAAGTAGACTACATTGCTGGAAAGTAGATTACTTTGCTGAAAAGTAGATTACTTTGCTGAAAAGTAGATTACTTTGCTGGAAAGTAGATTACATTGCTGGAAAGTGGATAACTTTGCTGGAAAGTAGATTATTTTGCTGGAAAGTAGATTACTTTCCTGGAAAGTGGATTACTTTGCTGGAAAGTAGATTACTTTGCTGAAAAGTATATTACTTTGCTGGAAAGTATATTACTTTGCTGGAAAGTGGATGACTTTGCTGGAAAGTAGATTACTTTGCTGGAAAGTAGATTACTTTGCTGAAAAGTAGACTACATTGCTGGAAAGTAGATTACTTTGCTGAAAAGTAGATTACTTTGCTGAAAAGTAGATTACTTTGCTGAAAAGTAGATTACTTTGCTGAAAAGTAGATTTCTTTGCTGAAAAGTAGATTACTTTGCTGAAAAGTAGATTACTTTGCTGAAAAGTAGATTCCTTTGCTGGAAAGTAGATTACTTTGCTGAAAAGTAGATTACTTTGCTGGAAAGTAGATTACTTTGCTGGAAAGTGGATTACTTTGCTGGAAAGTAGATTGCTTTGCTGGAAAGTAGATTACTTTGCTGCAAAGTATATTACTTTGTTGGAAAATGGATTACTTGCTGGAAAGTAGATTACTTTGCTGGAAAGTAGATTACTTTGCTGGAAAGTAGTTTACTTTGCTGGAAAGTAGATTACATTGCTGGAAAGTGGATAACTTTGCTGGAAAGTAGATTATTTTGCTGGAAAGTAGATTACTTTGCTGCAAAGAATCAAAACTTCCACTGTCCACCCCTATTTCAGTGGAAATTTCCACCTGGACAAAAGTGGACTGTCCAGTGGACAGTATACATATAGTATCAAAACTTCCACTGTCCACCTCAATTTTAGTGGAAATTTCCACTTTTGTCCACCTGGAAGATTTCCACTATCCAGTGGACATTGATTCTCTGCTTTGCTGGAAAGTGGATTACATTGCTGGAAAGTTGATTACTTTGCTGGAAAGTTGATTGCTTTGCTGGAAAATATATTACATTGCTGGAAAGTAGATTACTTTGCTGGAAAGTAGATTACTTTGCTTAAAAGTATATTACTTTGCTGGAAAGTAGATTACTTTACTGGAAAGTGGATGACTTTGCTGGAAAGTAGATTACTTTGCTGGAAAGTAGATTAGTTTGCTGTAAAGTAGATTACTTTGCTGGAAAGTAGATTACTTTGCTGGAAAGTAGATTACTTTGCTGAAAGTAGATTACTTTGCTGGAAAGTAGATTACTTTGCTGGAAAGTAGATTACTTTGCTGGAAAGTAGATTACTTTGCTGGAAAGTAGATTACTTTGCTGGAAAGTAGATTATATTGCTGGAAAGTAGATTACATTGCTGGAAAGTGGATAACTTTGCTGAAAAGTAGATTACTTTGCTGGAAAGTAGATTACATTGCTGGAAAGTAGATTACTTTGCTGAAAAGTAGATTACTTTGCTGAAAAGTAGATTACTTTGCTGGAAAGTAGATTACTTTGCTGGAAAGTAGATTACTTTGCTGGAAAGTAGATTACATTGCTGGAAAGTAGATTACTTTGCTGGAAAGTAGATTACATTGCTGGAAAGTGGATAACTTTGCTGGAAAGTAGATTACTTTGCTGGAAAGTAGATTACTTTGCTGGAAAGTGGATTACTTTGCTGGAAAGTAGATTACTTTGCTGGAAAGTAGATTACTTTGCTGGAAAGTAGATTACTTTGCTGGAAAGTAGATGACTTTGCTGGAAAGTAGATTACTTTGCTGGAAAGTAGATTACTTTGCTGAAAGTAGACTACATTGCTGGAAAGTAGATTACTTTGCTGAAAAGTAGATTACTTTGCTGAAAAGTAGATTACTTTGCTGGAAAGTAGATTACATTGCTGGAAAGTGGATAACTTTGCTGGAAAGTAGATTACTTTGCTGGAAAGTAGATTACTTTGCTGGAAAGTGGATTACTTTGCTGGAAAGTAGATTACTTTGCTGAAAAGTAGATTACTTTGCTGGAAAGTATATTACTTTGCTGGAAAGTAGATTACTTTGCTGGAAAGTAGATTACTTTGCTGGAAAGTAGATTACTTTGCTGGAAAGTAGATTACATTGCTGGAAAGTAGATTACTTTGCTGAAAGTAGATTACTTTGCTGAAAAGTAGATTACTTTGCTGAAAGTAGATTACTTTGCTGGAAAGTAGATTACTTTGCTGGAAAGTAGATTACTTTGCTGGAAAGTAGATTACTTTGCTGGAAAGTAGATTACTTTGCTGGAAAGTAGATTACTTTGCTGAAAAGTAGATTACTTGCTGGAAAGTAGATTACTTTGCTGGAAAGTAGATTACTTTGCTGGAAAGTAGATTACTTTGCTGGAAAGTAGATTACTTTGCTGGAAAGTAGATTACTTTGCTGGAAAGTAGATTACATTGCTGGAAAGTAGATTACTTTGCTGGAAAGTAGATTACTTTGCTGGAAAGTAGATTACTTTGCTGGAAAGTAGATTACTTTGCTGGAAAGTAGATTACTTTGCTGGAAAGTAGATTACTTTGCTGGAAAGTAGATTACTTTGCTGGAAAGTAGATTACTTTGCTGGAAAGTAGATTACTTTGCTGGAAAAGTAGATTACTTGCTGGAAAGTAGATTACTTTGCTGGAAAGTAGATTAATTTGCTGGAAAGGAGATTAATTTGCTGGAAAGTAGATTACTTTGCTGGAAAGTAGATTACTTTGGTGGAAAGTAGATTACTTTGGTGGAAAGTAGATTACTTTGGTTGAAAGTAGATTACTTTGCTGGAAAGTAGATTACTTTGCTGGAAAGTAGATTACTTTGCTGGAAAGTAGATTACTTTGCTGGAAAGTAGATTACTTTGCTGGAAAGTAGATTACTTTGCTGGAAAGTAGATTACTTTGCTGGAAAGTAGATTACTTTGCTGGAAAGTAGATTACTTTGCTGGAAAGTAGATTACTTTGCTGGAAAGTAGATTACTTTGCTGGAAAGTAGATTACTTTGCTGGAAAGTAGATTACTTTGCTGGAAAGTAGATTACTTTGCTGGAAAGTAGATTACTTTGCTGGAAAGTAGATTACTTTGCTGGAAATTAGAGTACTTTGCTGGAAAGTAGAGTACTTTGCTGGACAGTAGATTACTTTGCTGGAAAGTAGATTACTTTGCTGGAAGATTTACTTGCTGGAATGATTACTTTGCTGGAAAGTAGATTACTTTGCTGGAAAGTAGATTACTTTGCTGGAAAGTAGATTACTTTGCTGGAAAGTAGATTACTTTGCTGGAAAGTAGATTACATTGCTGGAAAGTAGATTACATTGCTGGAAAGTAGATTACTTTGCTGGAAAGTAGATTACTTTGCTGGAAAGTAGATTACTTTGCTGGAAAGTAGATTACTTTGCTGGAAAGTAGATTACTTTGCTGGAAAGTAGATTACTTTGCTGGAAAGTAGATTACTTTGCTGGAAAGTAGATTACTTTGCTGGAAAGTAGATTAGTTTGCTGAAAAGTAGATTACTTTGCTGGAAAGTAGATTACTTTGCTGGAAAGTAGATTAGTTTGTTGGAAAGTAGATTACTTTGCTGGAAAGTAGATTACTTTGCTGGAAAGTAGATTACTTTGCTGGAAAGTAGATTACTTTGCTGGAAAGTAGATTACTTTGCTGGAAAGTAGATTACTTTGCTGGAAAGTAGATTACTTTGCTGGAAAAGTAGATTACATTGCTGGAAAGTAGATTACTTTGCTGAAAGTAGATTACTTTGCTTGAAAGTAGATTACTTTGCTGGAAAGTAGATTACTTTGCTGGAAAGTAGATTACTTTGCTGGAAAGTAGATTACTTTGCTGGAAAGTAGATTACTTTGCTGGAAAGTAGATTACTTTGCTGGAAAGTAGATTACTTTGCTGGAAAGTAGATTACTTTGCTGGAAAGTAGATTACTTTGCTGGAAAGTAGATTACTTTGCTGGAAAGTAGATTACTTTGCTGGAAAGTAGATTACTTGCTGGAAAGTAGATTACTTTGCTGGAAAGTAGATTACTTTGCTGGAAAGTAGATTACTTTGCTGGAAAGTAGATTACTTTGCTGGAAAGTAGATTACTTTGCTGGAAAGTAGATTACTTTGCTGGAAAGTAGATTACTTTGCTGGAAAGTAGATTACTTTGCTGGAAAGTAGATTACTTTGCTGGAAAGTAGATTACTTTGCTGGAAAGTAGATTACTTTGCTGAAAAGTAGATTACTTTGCTGGAAAGTAGATTACTTTGCTGGAAAGTAGATTACTTTGCTGGAAAGTAGATTACTTTGCTGGAAAGTAGATTACTTTGCTGGAAAGTAGATTACTTTGCTGTAAAGTAGATTACTTTGCTGTAAAGTAGATTACTTTGCTGTAAAGTAGATTACTTTGCTGAAAAGTAGATTACTTTGCTGGAAAGTAGATTACTTTGCTGGAAAGTAGATTACTTTGCTGGAAAGTAGATTACTTTGCTGGAAAGTAGATTACTTTGCTGGAAAGTAGATTACTTTGCTGGAAAGTAGATTACTTTGCTGGACAGTAGAATACTTATCTGGCAAGTAGATTACTTGGCTGGAAAGTAGATTACTTTGCTGGAAAGTAGATTACTTTGCTGGACAGTAGATTACATTGCTGGAAAGTAGATTACTTTGCTGGAAAGTAGATTACTTTGCTGGAAAGTAGATTACTTTGCTGGAAAGTAGATTACTTTGCTGGAAAAGTAGATTACTTGCTGGAAAGTAGATTACTTTGCTGAAAGTAGATTACTTTGCTGAAAAGTAGATTACTTTGCTGGAAAGTAGATTACTTTGCTGGAAAGTAGATTACTTTGCTGGAAAGTAGATTACTTTGCTGGAAAGTAGATTACTTTGCTGGAAAGTAGATTACTTTGCTGGAAAGTAGATTACTTTGGTGAAAGTAGATTACTTTGCTGGAAAGTAGATTACTTTGCTGGAAAGTAGATTACTTTGCTGGAAAGTAGATTACTTTGCTGGAAAGTAGATTACTTTGCTGGAAAGTAGATTACTTTGCTGGAAAGTAGATTACTTTGCTGGAAAGTAGATTACTTTATTGGAAAGTAGATTACTTTGCTGCAAAGTAGAAACTTCACTATTTGCATGGAAATTTCACCTGGAAAAGTGACTGTCTGGACAGTATATAGTATCACTTCGCTGCAAAAGTAGATTTCACTTTGCTGGAAGATTTCACTATGCTGGAATGATTCTCTTTGCTGAAAAGTAGATTACTTTGCTGAAAAGTAGATTACTTTGCTGGAAAGTAGATTACTTTGCTGAAAAGTAGATTACTTTGCTGGAAAGTAGATTACATTGCAGGAAAGTAAATTACATTGCTGAAAAGTAGATTACTTTGCTGAAAAGTAGATTACTTTGCTGAAAAGTAGATTACTTTGCTGGAAAGTAGATTACTTTGCTGGAAAGTAGATTACTTTGCTGGAAAGTAGATTACTTTGCTGGAAAGTAGATTACTTTGCTGGAAAGTAGATTACTTTGCTGGAAAGTAGATTACTTTGCTGGAAAGTGGATTACTTTGCTGGAAAGTAGATTACTTTGCTGGAAAGTAGATTACTTTGCTGGAAAGTAGTTTACTTTGCTGGAAAGTAGATTACATTGCTGGAAAGTGGATAACTTTGCTGGAAAGTAGAATGTTTTGCTGGAAAGTAGATTACTTTGCTGGAATGTGGATTACTTTGCTGGAAAGTTGATTGCTTTGCTGGAAAATATATCACATTGCTGGAAAGTAGATTACTTTGCTGGAAAGTAGATTACTTTGCTGGAAAGTAGATTACTTTGCTGGAAAGTAGATTACTTTGCTGGAAAGTAGATTACTTTGCTGGAAAGTAGATTACTTTGCTGGAAAGTAGATTACTTTGCTGAAAGTAGATTACTTTGCTGAAAAGTAGATTACTTTGCTGGAAAGTAGATTACTTTGCTGAAAAGTAGATTACTTTGCTGAAAAGTAGATTACTTTGCTGAAAGTAGATTACTTTGCTGGAAAGTAGATTACATTGCTGGAAAGTAGATTACATTGCTGGAAAGTAGATTACTTTGCTGGAAAGTAGATTACTTTGCTGAAAAGTAGATTACTTTGCTGAAAAGTAGATTACTTTGCTGGAAAGTAGATTACTTTGCTGGAAAGTAGATTACTTTGCTGGAAAGTAGATTACTTTGCTGGAAAGTAGATTACTTTGCTGAAAAGTAGATTACTTTGCTGAAAAGTAGATTACTTTGCTGGAAAGTAGATTACTTTGCTGGAAAGTGGATTACTTTGCTGGAAAGTAGATTGCTTTGCTGGAAAGTAGATTACTTTGCTGGAAAGTATATTACTTTGCTGGAAAGTAGATTACTTGCTGGAAAGTAGATTACTTTGCTGGAAAGTAGATTACTTTGCTGGAAAGTAGATTACTTTGCTGGAAAGTAGATTACATTGCTGGAAAGTGGATAACTTTGCTGGAAAGTAGATTATATTGCTGGAAAGTAGATTACATTGCTGGAAAGTGGATAACTTTGCTGAAAAGTAGATTACTTTGCTGAAAAGTAGACTACATTGCTGGAAAGTAGATTACTTTGCTGAAAAGTAGATTACTTTGCTGAAAAGTAGATTACTTTGCTGAAAAGTAGATTACTTTGCTGAAAAGTAGATTACTTTGCTGGAAAGTAGATTACATTGCTGGAAAGTAGATTACTTTGCTGGAAAGTAGATTACATTGCTGGAAAGTGGATAACTTTGCTGGAAAGTAGATTATTTTGCTGGAAAGTAGATTACTTTGCTGGAAAGTGGATTACTTTGCTGGAAAGTAGATTACTTTGCTGGAAAGTATATTACATTGCTGGAAAGTAGATTACATTGCTGGAAAGTAGATTACTTTGCTGGAAAGTAGATTACTTTGCTGGAAAGTAGATTACTTTGCTGAAAAGTAGACTACATTGCTGGAAAGTAGATTACTTTGCTGAAAAGTAGATTACTTTGCTGAAAAGTAGATTACTTTGCTGGAAAGTAGATTACATTGCTGGAAAGTGGATAACTTTGCTGGAAAGTAGATTACTTTGCTGGAAAGTAGATTACTTTGCTGGAAAGTGGATTACTTTGCTGGAAAGTAGATTACTTTGCTGAAAAGTATATTACTTTGCTGGAAAGTATATTACTTTACTGGAAAGTGGATGACTTTGCTGGAAAGTAGATTACTTTGCTGGAAAGTAGATTACTTTGCTGAAAAGTAGACTACATTGCTGGAAAGTAGATTACTTTGCTGAAAAGTAGATTACTTTGCTGAAAAGTAGATTACTTTGCTGGAAAGTAGATTACTTTGCTGAAAAGTAGATTTCTTTGCTGAAAAGTAGATTACTTTGCTGAAAAGTAGATTACTTTGCTGAAAAGTAGATTACTTTGCTGGAAAGTAGATTACTTTGCTGAAAAGTAGATTACTTTGCTGGAAAGTAGATTACTTTGCTGGAAAGTGGATTACTTTGCTGGAAAGTAGATTGCTTTGCTGGAAAGTAGATTACTTTGCTGCAAAGTATATTACTTTGCTGGAAAATGGATTACTTGCTGGAAAGTAGATTACTTTGCTGGAAAGTAGATTACTTTGCTGGAAAGTAGTTTACTTTGCTGGAAAGTAGATTACATTGCTGGAAAGTGGATAACTTTGCTGGAAAGTAGATTATTTTGCTGGAAAGTAGATTACTTTGCTGCAAAGAATCAAAACTTCCACTGTCCACCCCTATTTCAGTGGAAATTTCCACCTGGACAAAAGTGGACTGTCCAGTGGACAGTATACATATAGTATCAAAACTTCCACTGTCCACCTCAATTTTAGTGGAAATTTCCACTTTTGTCCACCTGGAAGATTTCCACTATCCAGTGGACATTGATTCTCTGCTTTGCTGGAAAGTGGATTACATTGCTGGAAAGTTGATTACTTTGCTGGAAAGTGGATTACTTTGCTGGAAAGTTGATTGCTTTGCTGGAAAATATATTACATTGCTGGAAAGTAGATTACTTTGCTGGAAAGTAGATTACTTTGCTTAAAAGTATATTACTTTGCTGGAAAGTATATTACTTTACTGGAAAGTGGATGACTTTGCTGGAAAGTAGATTACTTTGCTAGAAAGTAGATTAGTTTGCTGTAAAGTAGATTACTTTGCTGGAAAGTAGATTACTTTGCTGGAAAGTAGATTACTTTGCTTGAAAGTAGATTACTTTGCTGGAAAGTAGATTACTTTGCTGGAAAGTAGATTACTTTGCTGTAAAGTAGATTACTTTGCTGGAAAGTAGATTACTTTGCTGGAAAGTAGATTATATTGCTGGAAAGTAGATTACATTGCTGGAAAGTGGATAACTTTGCTGAAAAGTAGATTACTTTGCTGAAAAGTAGACTACATTGCTGGAAAGTAGATTACTTTGCTGAAAAGTAGATTACTTTGCTGAAAAGTAGATTACTTTGCTGAAAAGTAGATTACTTTGCTGAAAAGTAGATTTCTTTGCTGGAAAGTAGATTACATTGCCGGAAAGTAGTTTACTTTGCTGGAAAGTAGATTACATTGCTGGAAAGTGGATAACTTTGCTGGAAAGTAGATTATTTTGCTGGAAAGTAGATTACTTTCCTGGAAAGTGGATTACTTTGCTGGAAAGTTGATTGCTTTGCTGGAAAATATATAACATTGCTGGAAAGTATATTACTTTACTGGAAAGTGGATGACTTTGCTGGAAAGTAGATTACTTTGCTGAAAAGTAGACTACATTGCTGGAAAGTAGATTACTTTGCTGAAAAGTAGATTACTTTGCTGAAAAGTAGATTACTTTGCTGGAAAGTAGATTACATTGCTGGAAAGTGGATAACTTTGCTGGAAAGTAGATTATTTTGCTGGAAAGTAGATTACTTTCCTGGAAAGTGGATTACTTTGCTGGAAAGTAGATTACTTTGCTGAAAAGTATATTACTTTGCTGGAAAGTATATTACTTTACTGGAAAGTGGATGACTTTGCTGGAAAGTAGATTACTTTGCTGGAAAGTAGATTACTTTGCTGAAAAGTAGACTACATTGCTGGAAAGTAGATTACTTTGCTGAAAAGTAGATTACTTTGCTGAAAAGTAGATTACTTTGCTGAAAAGTAGATTACTTTGCTGAAAAGTAGATTACTTTGCTGAAAAGTAGATTACTTTGCTGAAAAGTAGATTACTTTGCTGGAAAGTAGATTACTTTGCTGGAAAGTGGATTACTTTGCTGGAAAGTAGATTGCTTTGCTGGAAAGTGGATAACTTTGCTGGAAAGTAGATTATTTTGCTGGAAAGTAGATTACTTTGCTGCAAAGAATCAAAACTTCCACTGTCCACCCCTATTTCAGTGGAAATTTCACCTGGACAAAAGTGGACTGTCAGTGGACAGTATACATTAGTATCAAAATTCACTGTCACCTCAATTTTAGTGGAAATTTCACTTTGTCCCCTGGAAGATTTCACTATCCGTGGACATGATTCTGCTTTGCTGGAAAGTAGATTACTTTGCTGGAAAGTTGATTACTTTGCTGGAAAGTAGATTACTTTGCTGGAAAGTAGATTACTTTGCTGGAAAGTAGATTACATTGCTGGAAAGTAGATTACTTTGCTGGAAAGTAGATTACTTTGCTGGAAAGTATATTACTTTGCTGGAAAGTAGATTACATTGCTGGAAAGTAGATTACTTTGCTGGAAAGTAGATTACTTTGCTGGAAAGTAGATTACTTTGCTGGAAAGTAGATTACTTTGCTGGAAAGTAGATTACTTTGCTGGAAAGTAGATTACATTGCTGGAAAGTGGATAACTTTGCTGAAAAGTAGATTACTTTGCTGAAAAGTAGATTACTTTGCTGAAAAGTAGATTACTTTGCTGGAAAGTAGATTATATTGCTGAAAAGTAGATTACTTTGCTGAAAAGTAGATTACTTTGCTGAAAAGTAGATTACTTTGCTGGAAAGTAGATTACATTGCCGGAAAGTAAATTTCATTGCTGAAAAGTAGATTACTTTGCTGAAAAGTAGATTACTTTGCTGAAAAGTAGATTACTTTGCTGGAAAGTAGATTACTTTGCTGAAAAGTAGATTACTTTGCTGGAAAGTAGATTACATTGCCGGAAAGTAAATTTGATTGCTGAAAAGTAGATTACTTTGCTGAAAAGTAGATTACTTTGCTGAAAAGTAGATTACTTTGCTGAAAAGTAGATTACTTTGCTGGAAAGTAGATTACTTTGCTGGAAAGTAGATTACTTTGCTGGAAAGTAGATTACTTTGCTGGAAAGTAGATTACTTTGCTGGAAAGTAGATTACTTTGCTGGAAAGTAGATTACTTTGCTGGAAAGTAGATTACTTTGCTGGAAAGTAGATTACTTTGCTGGAAAGTGGATTACTTTGCTGGAAAGTAGATTACTTTGCTGGAAAGTAGATTACTTTGCTGGAAAGTAGATTACTTTGCTGGAAAGTAGATTACTTTGCTGGAAAGTAGATTACTTTGCTGGAAAGTAGATTACTTTGCTGGAAAGTAGATTACATTGCTGGAAAGTGGATAACTTTGCTGGAAAGTAGATTATTTTGCTGGAAAGTAGATTACATTGCTGGAAAGTGGATAACTTTGCTGGAAAGTAGATTACTTTGCTGGAAAGTAGATTACTTTGCTGGAAAGTGGATTACTTTGCTGGAAAGTTGATTACTTTGCTGGAAAGTGGATTACTTTGCTGGAAAGTTGATTGCTTTGCTGGAAAATATATTACATTGCTGGAAAGTAGATTACTTTGCTGGAAAGTAGATTACTTTGCTGAAAAGTATATTACTTTGCTGGAAAGTATATTACTTTACTGGAAAGTGGATGACTTTGCTGGAAAGTAGATTACTTTGCTGGAAAGTAGATTACTTTGCTGTAAAGTAGATTACTTTGCTGGAAAGTAGATTACTTTGCTGGAAAGTAGATTACTTTGCTAGAAAGTAGATTACTTTGCTTGAAAGTAGATTACTTTGCTGGAAAGTAGATTACTTTGCTGGAAAGTAGATTACTTTGCTGGAAAGTAGATTACTTTGCTGTAAAGTAGATTACTTTGCTGGAAAGTAGATTACTTTGCTGGAAAGTAGATTACTTTGCTGGAAAGTAGATTACATTGCTGGAAAGTGGATAACTTTGCTGGAAAGTAGATTACTTTGCTGAAAAGTAGATTACTTTGCTGGAAAGTAGATTACTTTGCTGAAAAGTAGATTACTTTGCTGTAAAGTAGATTACTTTGCTGAAAAGTAGATTACTTTGCTGAAAAGTAGATTACTTTGCTGAAAAGTAGATTACTTTGCTGAAAAGTAGATTACTTTGCTGGAAAGTAGATTACTTTGCTGAAAAGTAGATTACTTTGCTGGAAAGTAGATTACATTGCGGAAAGTAGATTACTTTGCTGAAAAGTAGATTACTTTGCTGAAAGTAGATTACTTTGCTGAAAAGTAGATTACTTTGCTGAAAAGTAGATTACTTTGCTGGAAAGTAGATTACTTTGCTGAAAAGTAGATTACTTTGCTGGAAAGTAGATTACTTTGCTGGAAAGTAGATTACATTGCTGAAAAGTAGATTACTTTGCTGGAAAAGTAGATTACTTTGCTGGAAAGTTGATTACTTTGCTGGAAAGTAGATTACTTTGCTGGAAAGTAGATTACTTTGCTGGAAAGTATATTACTTTGCTGGAAAATGGATTACTTTGCTGGAAAGTAGATTACTTTGCTGGAAAGTAGATTACTTTGCTGGAAAGTAGTTTACTTTGCTGGAAAGTAGATTACATTGCTGGAAAGTGGATAACTTTGCTGGAAAGTGGAATGTTTTGCTGGAAAGTAGATTACTTTGCTGGAATGTGGATTACTTTGCTGGAAAGTTGATTGCTTTGCTGGAAAATATATCACATTGCTGGAAAGTAGATTACTTTGCTGAAAGTATATTACTTTGCTGAAAAGTAGATTACTTTGCTGGAAAGTAGATTACTTTGCTGGAAAGTAGATTATATTGCTGGAAAGTAGATTACATTGCTGGAAAGTGGATAACTTTGCTGAAAAGTAGATTACTTTGCTGAAAAGTAGATTACTTTGCTGAAAAGTAGATTACTTTGCTGGAAAGTAGATTATATTGCTGAAAAGTAGATTACTTTGCTGAAAAGTAGATTACTTTGCTGAAAAGTAGATTACTTTGCTGGAAAGTAGATTACATTGCCGGAAAGTAAATTTCATTGCTGAAAAGTAGATTACTTTGCTGAAAAGTAGATTACTTTGCTGAAAAGTAGATTACTTTGCTGGAAAGTAGATTACTTTGCTGAAAAGTAGATTACTTTGCTGGAAAGTAGATTACATTGCTGGAAAGTAGATTACATTGCTGTAAAGTAGATTACTTTGCTGAAAAGTAGATTACTTTGCTGAAAAGTAGATTACTTTGCTGAAAGTAGATTACTTTGCTGGAAAGTAGATTACTTTGCTGGAAAGTAGATTACTTTGCTGGAAAGTAGATTACTTTGCTGGAAAGTGGATAACTTTGCTGGAAAGTAGATTATTTTGCTGGAAAGTAGATTACTTTGCTGCAAAGAATCAAAACTTCCACTGTCCACCCCTATTTCAGTGGAAATTTCCACCTGGACAAAAGTGGACTGTCCAGTGGACAGTATACATATAGTATCAAAACTTCCACTGTCCACCTCAATTTTAGTGGAAATTTCCACTTTTGTCCACCTGGAAGATTTCCACTATCCAGTGGACATTGATTCTCTGCTTTGCTGGAAAGTGGATTACTTTGCTGGAAAGTTGATTACTTTGCTGGAAAGTGGATTACTTTGCTGGAAAGTTGATTCCTTTGCTGGAAAATATATTACAATGCTGGAAAGTAGATTACTTTGCTGGAAAGTAGATTACTTTGCTTAAAAGTATATTACTTTGCTGGAAAGTATATCACATTGCTGGAAAGTAGATTACTTTGCTGAAAGTAGATTACTTTGCTGGAAAGTAGATTACTTTGCTGGAAAGTAGATTACTTTGCTGGAAAGTAGATTACTTTGCTGGAAAGTAGATTACATTGCTGGAAAGTAGATAACTTTGCTGAAAAGTAGATTACTTTGCTGAAAAGTAGATTACTTTGCTGAAAAGTAGATTACTTTGCTGGAAAGTAGATTATATTGCTGAAAAGTAGATTACTTTGCTGAAAAGTAGATTACTTTGCTGAAAAGTAGATTACTTTGCTGAAAAGTAGATTACTTTGCTGGAAAGTAGATTACTTTGCTGGAAAGTAGATTACTTTGCTGGAAAGTAGATTACTTTGCTGGAAAGTAGATTACTTTGCTGGAAAGTAGATTACTTTGCTGGAAAGTAGATTACTTTGCTGGAAAGTAGATTACTTTGCTGGAAAGTAGATTACTTTGCTGGAAAGTAGATTACTTTGCTGGAAAGTAGATTACTTTGCTGGAAAGTAGATTACTTTGCTGGAAAGTAGATTGCTTTGCTGGAAAGTATATTACATTGCTGGAAAGTAGATTACATTGCTGGAAAGTAGATTACTTTGCTGGAAAGTAGATTACTTTGCTGGAAAGTATATTACTTTACTGGAAAGTGGATGACTTTGCTGGAAAGTAGATTACTTTGCTGGAAAGTAGATTACTTTGCTGGAAAGTAGATTACTTTGCTGGAAAGTAGATTACTTTGCTGGAAAGTAGATTACTTTGCTTGAAAGTAGATTACTTTGCTGGAAAGTAGATTACTTTGCTGGAAAGTAGATTACTTTGCTGGAAAGTAGATTACTTTGCTGGAAAGTAGATTACTTTGCTGGAAAGTAGATTACTTTGCTGGAAAGTAGATTACTTTGCTGGAAAGTAGATTATATTGCTGGAAAGTAGATTACATTGCTGGAAAGTGGATAACTTTGCTGAAAAGTAGATTACTTTGCTGAAAAGTAGACTACATTGCTGGAAAGTATATTACTTTGCTGAAAAGTAGATTACTTTGCTGAAAAGTAGATTACTTTGCTGAAAAGTAGATTACTTTGCTGAAAAGTAGATTACTTTGCTGAAAAGTAGATTACTTTGCTGGAAAGTAGATTACTTTGCTGAAAAGTAGATTACTTTGCTGGAAAGTAGATTACATTGCCGGAAAGTAAATTTCATTGCTGAAAAGTAGATTACTTTGCTGAAAAGTAGATTACTTTGCTGAAAAGTAGATTACTTTGCTGAAAAGTAGATTACTTTGCTGGAAAGTAGATTACTTTGCTGAAAAGTAGATTACTTTGCTGGAAAGTAGACTACATTGCCGGAAAGTAAATTTCATTGCTGAAAAGTAGATTACTTTGCTGAAAAGTAGATTACTTTGCTGGAAAGTGGATTACTTTGCTGGAAAGTAGATTGCTTTGCTGGAAAGTAGATTACTTTGCTGGAAAGTATATTACTTTGCTGGAAAATGGATTACTTTGCTGGAAAGTAGATTACTTTGCTGGAAAGTAGATTACTTTGCTGGAAAGTAGTTTACTTTGCTGGAAAATAGATTACATTGCTGGAAAGTGGATAACTTTGCTGGAAAGTGGAATGTTTTGCTGGAAAGTAGATTACTTTGCTGGAAAGTGGATTACTTTGCTGGAAAGTTGATTGCTTTGCTGGAAAATATATCACATTGCTGGAAAGTAGATTACTTTGCTGAAAAGTATATTACTTTGCTGAAAAGTAGATTACTTTGCTGGAAAGTAGATTACTTTGCTGGAAAGTAGATTTTATTGCTGGAAAGTAGATTACATTGCTGGAAAGTGGATAACTTTGCTGAAAAGTAGATTACTTTGCTGAAAAGTAGATTACTTTGCTGAAAAGTAGATTACTTTGCTGGAAAGTAGATTATATTGCTGAAAAGTAGATTACTTTGCTGAAAAGTAGATTACTTTGCTGAAAAGTAGATTACTTTGCTGGAAATTAGATTACATTGCCGGAAAGTAAATTTCATTGCTGAAAAGTAGATTACTTTGCTGAAAAGTAGATTACTTTGCTGAAAAGTAGATTACTTTGCTGGAAAGTAGATTACTTTGCTGAAAAGTAGATTACTTTGCTGGAAAGTAGATTACATTGCCGGAAAGGAAATTTCATTGCTGAAAAGTAGATTACTTTGCTGAAAAGTAGATTACTTTGCTGAAAAGTAGATTACTTTGCTGAAACGTAGATTACTTTGCTGGAAAGTAGATTACTTTGCTGGAAAGTGGATTACTTTGCTGGAAAGTAGATTGCTTTGCTGGAAAGTGGATAACTTTGCTGGAAAGTAGATTATTTTGCTGGAAAGTAGATTACTTTGCTGCAAAGAATCAAAACTTCCACTGTCCACCCCTATTTCAGTGGAAATTTCCACCTGGACAAAAGTGGACTGTCCAGTGGACAGTATACATATAGTATCAAAACTTCCACTGTCCACCTCAATTTTAGTGGAAATTTCCACTTTTGTCCACCTGGAAGATTTCCACTATCCAGTGGACATTGATTCTCTGCTTTGCTGGAAAGTGGATTACTTTGCTGGAAAGTTGATTACTTTGCTGGAAAGTGGATTACTTTGCTGGAAAGTTGATTCCTTTGCTGGAAAATATATTACAATGCTGGAAAGTAGATTACTTTGCTGGAAAGTAGATTACTTTGCTTAAAAGTATATTACTTTGCTGGAAAGTATATCACATTGCTGGAAAGTAGATTACTTTGCTGAAAAGTATATTACTTTGCTGAAAAGTAGATTACTTTGCTGGAAAGTAGATTACTTTGCTGGAAAGTAGATTTTATTGCTGGAAAGTAGATTACATTGCTGGAAAGTGGATAACTTTGCCTGAAAGTAGATTACTTTGCTGAAAAGTAGATTACTTTGCTGAAAAGTAGATTACTTTGCTGGAAAGTAGATTATATTGCTGAAAAGTAGATTACTTTGCTGAAAAGTAGATTACTTTGCTGAAAAGTAGATTACTTTGCTGAAAAGTAGATTACTTTGCTGGAAATTAGATTACATTGCCGGAAAGTAAATTTCATTGCTGAAAAGTAGATTACTTTGCTGAAAAGTAGATTACTTTGCTGAAAAGTAGATTACTTTGCTGAAAAGTAGATTACTTTGCTGGAAAGTAGATTACTTTGCTGAAAAGTAGATTACTTTGCTGGAAAGTAGATTACATTGCCGGAAAGGAAATTTCATTGCTGAAAAGTAGATTACTTTGCTGAAAAGTAGATTACTTTGCTGAAAAGTAGATTACTTTGCTGGAAAGTAGATTACTTTGCTGGAAAGTGGATTACTTTGCTGGAAAGTAGATTGCTTTGCTGGAAAGTGGATAACTTTGCTGGAAAGTAGATTATTTTGCTGGAAAGTAGATTACTTTGCTGCAAAGAATCAAAACTTCCACTGTCCACCCCTATTTCAGTGGAAATTTCCACCTGGACAAAAGTGGACTGTCCAGTGGACAGTATACATATAGTATCAAAACTTCCACTGTCCACCTCAATTTTAGTGGAAATTTCCACTTTTGTCCACCTGGAAGATTTCCACTATCCAGTGGACATTGATTCTCTGCTTTGCTGGAAAGTGGATTACTTTGCTGGAAAGTTGATTACTTTGCTGGAAAGTGGATAACTTTGCTGGAAAGTTGATTCCTTTGCTGGAAAATATATTACAATGCTGGAAAGTAGATTACTTTACTGGAAAGTGGATGACTTTGCTGGAAAGTAGATTACTTTGCTGGAAAGTAGATTACTTTGCTTAAAAGTATATTACTTTGCTGGAAAGTATATTACTTTACTGGAAAGTGGATGACTTTGCTGGAAAGTAGATTACTTTGCTGGAAAGTAGATTAGTTTGCTGTAAAGTAGATTACTTTGCTGGAAAGTAGATTACTTTGCTGGAAAGTAGATTACTTTGCTTGAAAGTAGATTACTTTGCTGGAAAGTAGATTACTTTGCTGGAAAGTAGATTACTTTGCTGTAAAGTAGATTACTTTGCTGGAAAGTAGATTACTTTGCTGGAAAGTAGATTATATTGCTGGAAAGTAGATTACATTGCTGGAAAGTGGATAACTTTGCTGAAAAGTAGATTACTTTGCTGAAAAGTAGATTACTTTGCTGAAAAGTAGATTACTTTGCTGAAAAGTAGATTACTTTGCTGAAAAGTAGATTTCTTTGCTGGAAAGTAGATTACATTGCCGGAAAGTAGATTACTTTGCTGGAAAGTATATTACTTTGCTGGAAAATGGATTACTTTGCTGGAAAGTAGATTACTTTGCTGGAAAGTAGATTACTTTGCTGGAAAGTAGATTACTTTGCTGGAAAGTAGATTACTTTGCTGGAAAGTAGATTATTTTGCTGGAAAGTAGATTACTTTCCTGGAAAGTGGATTACTTTGCTGGAAAGTTGATTGCTTTGCTGGAAAATATATAACATTGCTGGAAAGTAGATTACTTTGCTGGAAAGTAGATTACTTTGCTGAAAAGTATATTACTTTGCTGGAAAGTATATTACTTTACTGGAAAGTGGATGACTTTGCTGGAAAGTAGATTACTTTGCTGGAAAGTAGATTACTTTGCTGAAAAGTAGACTACATTGCTGGAAAGTAGATTACTTTGCTGAAAAGTAGATTACTTTGCTGAAAAGTAGATTACTTTGCTGAAAAGTAGATTACTTTGCTGAAACGTAGATTTCTTTGCTGAAAAGTAGATTACTTTGCTGAAAAGTATATTACTTTGCTGGAAAGTAGATTACTTTGCTGGAAAGTGGATTACTTTGCTGGAAAGTAGATTGCTTTGCTGGAAAGTAGATTACTTTGCTGGAAAGTATATTACTTTGCTGGAAAATGGATTACTTTGCTGGAAAGTAGATTACTTTGCTGGAAAGTAGATTACTTTGCTGGAAAGTAGTTTACTTTGCTGGAAAGTAGATTACATTGCTGGAAAGTGGATAACTTTGCTGGAAAGTAGATTATTTTGCTGGAAAGTAGATTACTTTGCTGGAAAGTGGATTACTTTGCTGGAAAGTTGATTGCTTTGCTGGAAAATATATCACATTGCTGGAAAGTAGATTACTTTGCTGGAAAGTAGATTACTTTGCTGAAAAGTATATTACTTTGCCGGAAAGTATATTACTTTACTGGAAAGTGGATGACTTTGCTGGAAAGTAGATTACTTTGCTGGAAAGTAGATTACTTTGCTGTAAAGTAGATTACTTTGCTGGAAAGTAGATTACTTTGCTGGAAAGTAGATTACTTTGCTTGAAAGTAGATTACTTTGCTGGAAAGTAGATTACTTTGCTGGAAAGTAGATTACATTTCTGGAAAGTAGATTACTTTGCTGGAAAGTAGATTACTTTGCTGGAAAGTAGATTACTTTGCTGGAAAGTAGATTATATTGCTGAAAAGTAGATTACTTTGCTGAAAAGTAGATTACTTTGCTGAAAAGTAGATTACTTTGCTGAAAAGTAGATTACTTTGCTGAAAAGTAGATTACTTTGCTGAAAAGTAGATTACTTTGCTGGAAAGTAGATTACTTTGCTGGAAAGTAGATTACTTTGCTGGAAAGTAGATTACATTGCCGGAAAGGAAATTTCATTGCTGAAAAGTAGATTACTTTGCTGAAAAGTAGATTACTTTGCTGAAAAGTAGATTACTTTGCTGAAAAGTAGATTACTTTGCTGGAAAGTAGATTACTTTGCTGGAAAGTGGATTACTTTGCTGGAAAGTAGATTGCTTTGCTGGAAAGTAGATTACTTTGCTGCAAAGTATATTACTTTGCTGGAAAATGGATTACTTGCTGGAAAGTAGATTACTTTGCTGGAAAGTAGATTACTTTGCTGGAAAGTAGTTTACTTTGCTGGAAAGTAGATTACATTGCTGGAAAGTGGATAACTTTGCTGGAAAGTAGATTATTTTGCTGGAAAGTAGATTACTTTGCTGCAAAGAATCAAGACTTCCACTGTCCACCCCTATTTCAGTGGAAATTTCCACCTGGACAAAAGTGGACTGTCCAGTGGACAGTATACATATAGTATCAAAACTTCCACTGTCCACCTCAATTTTAGTGGAAATTTCCACTTTTGTCCACCTGGAAGATTTCCACTATCCAGTGGACATTGATTCTCTGCTTTGCTGGAAAGTGGATTACATTGCTGGAAAGTTGATTACTTTGCTGGAAAGTGGATTACTTTGCTGGAAAGTTGATTGCTTTGCTGGAAAATATATTACATTGCTGGAAAGTAGATTACTTTGCTGGAAAGTAGATTACTTTGCTTAAAAGTATATTACTTTGCTGGAAAGTATATTACTTTACTGGAAAGTGGATAACTTTGCTGGAAAGTAGATTACTTTGCTGGAAAGTAGATTAGTTTGCTGTAAAGTATATTACTTTGCTGGAAAATGGATTACTTGCTGGAAAGTAGATTACTTTGCTGGAAAGTAGATTACTTTGCTGGAAAGTAGTTTACTTTGCTGGAAAGTAGATTACATTGCTGGAAAGTGGATAACTTTGCTGGAAAGTAGATTATTTTGCTGGAAAGTAGATTACTTTGCTGCAAAGAATCAAAACTTCCACTGTCCACCCCTATTTCAGTGGAAATATCCACCTGGACAAAAGTGGACTGTCCAGTGGACAGTATACATATAGTATCAAAACTTCCACTGTCCACCTCAATTTTAGTGGAAATTTCCACTTTTGTCCACCTGGACGATTTCCACTATCCAGTGGACATTGATTCTCTGCTTTGCTGGAAAGTGGATTACATTGCTGGAAAGCTGATTACTTTGCTGGAAAGTGGATTACTTTGCTGGAAAGTTGATTGCTTTGCTGGAAAATATATTACATTGCTGGAAAGTAGATTACTTTGCTGGAAAGTAGATTACTTTGCTTAAAAGTATATTACTTTGCTGGAAAGTATATTACTTTACTGAAAAGTGGATAACTTTGCTGGAAAGTAGATTACTTTGCTGGAAAGTAGATTAGTTTGCTGTAAAGTAGATTACTTTGCTGGAAAGTAGATTACTTTGCTGGAAAGTAGATTACTTTGCTTGAAAGTAGATTACTTTGCTCGAAAGTAGATTACTTTGCTGGAAAGTAGATTACTTTGCTGTAAAGTAGATTACTTTGCTGTAAAGTAGATTACTTTGCTGGAAAGTAGATTACTTTGCTGGAAAGTAGATTATATTGCTGGAAAGAAGATTACATTGCTGGAAAGTGGATAACTTTGTTGAAAAGTAGATTACTTTGCTGAAAAGTAGACTACATTGCTGGAAAGTAGATTACTTTGCTTGAAAGTAGATTACTTTGCTGGAAAGTAGATTACTTTGCTGGAAAGTAGATTACTTTGCTGAAAAGTAGATTTCTTTGCTGGAAAGTAGATTACATTGCCGGAAAGTAGTTTACTTTGCTGGAAAGTAGATTACATTGCTGGAAAGTGGATAACTTTGCTGGAAAGTAGATTATTTTGCTGGAAAGTAGATTACTTTCCTGGAAAGTGGATTACTTTGCTGGAAAGTTGATTGCTTTGCTGGAAAATATATAACATTGCTGGAAAGTAGATTACTTTGCTGGAAAGTAGATTACTTTGCTGAAAAGGATATTACTTTGCTGGAAAGTATATTACTTTACTGGAAAGTGGATGACTTTGCTGGAAAGTAGATTACTTTGCTGGAAAGTAGATTACTTTGCTGAAAAGTAGACTACATTGCTGGAAAGTAGATTACTTTGCTGAAAAGTAGATTACTTTGCTGAAAAGTAGATTACTTTGCTGAAAAGTAGATTACTTTGCTGAAAAGTAGATTTCTTTGCTGAAAAGTAGATTACTTTGCTGAAAAGTAGATTACTTTGCTGAAAAGTAGATTCCTTTGCTGGAAAGTAGATTACTTTGCTGGAAAGTGGATTACTTTGCTGGAAAGTAGATTGCTTTGCTGGAAAGTAGATTACTTTGCTGGAAAGTATATTACTTTGCTGGAAAATGGATTACTTTGCTGGAAAGTAGATTACTTTGCTGGAAAGTAGATTACTTTGCTGGAAAGTAGATTACATTGCTGGAAAGTGGATAACTTTGCTGGAAAGTAGATTATTTTGCTGGAAAGTAGATTACTTTGCTGCAAAGTGGATTATTTTGCTGGAAAGTAGATTACTTTGCTGCAAAGTGGATTACTTTGCTGGAAAGTTGATTGCTTTGCTGGAAAATATATCACATTGCTGGAAAGTAGATTACTTTGCTGGAAAGTAGATTACTTTGCTTGAAAGTAGATTACTTTGCTGGAAAGTAGATTACTTTGCTGGAAAGTAGATTACTTTGCTGGAAAGTAGATTACATTTCTGGAAAGTAGATTACTTTGCTGGAAAGTATATTACTTTACTGGAAAGTGGATGACTTTGCTGGAAAGTAGATTACTTTGCTGGAAAGTAGATTACTTTGCTGTAAAGTAGATTACTTTGCTGGAAAGTAGATTACTTTGCTGGAAAGTGGATTACTTTGCTGGAAAGTATATTACTTTGCTGGAAAATGGATTACTTTGCTGGAAAGTAGATTACTTTGCTGGAAAGTAGATTACTTTGCTGGAAAGTAGTTTACTTTGCTGGAAAGTAGATTACATTGCTGGAAAGTGGATAACTTTGCTGGAAAGTAGATTATTTTGCTGGAAAGTAGATTACTTTCCTGGAAAGTGGATTACTTTGCTGGAAAGTTGATTGCTTTGCTGGAAAATATATAACATTGCTGGAAAGTAGATTACTATGCTGGAAAGTAGATTACTTTGCTGGAAAGTAGTTTACTTTGCTGGAAAATAGATTACATTGCTGGAAAGTGGATAACTTTGCTGGAAAGTAGATTACTTTGCTGGAAAGTAGATTACTTTGCTGGAAAGTAGATTACTTTGCTGGAAAGTAGATTACTTTGCTGAAAAGTATATTACTTTGCTGAAAAGTAGATTACTTTGCTGGAAAGTAGATTACTTTGCTGGAAAGTAGATTTTATTGCTGGAAAGTAGATTACATTGCTGGAAAGTGGATAACTTTGCTGAAAAGTAGATTACTTTGCTGAAAAGTAGATTACTTTGCTGAAAAGTAGATTACTTTGCTGAAAAGTAGATTACTTTGCTGAAAAGTAGATTACTTTGCTGAAAAGTAGATTACTTTGCTGGAAAGTAGATTATATTGCTGAAAAGTAGATTACTTTGCTGAAAAGTAGATTACTTTGCTGAAAAGTAGATTACTTTGCTGGAAATTAGATTACATTGCCGGAAAGTAAATTTCATTGCTGAAAAGTAGATTACTTTGCTGAAAAGTAGATTACTTTGCTGAAAAGTAGATTACTTTGCTGGAAAGTAGATTACTTTGCTGAAAAGTAGATTACTTTGCTGGAAAGTAGATTACATTGCCGGAAAGGAAATTTCATTGCTGAAAAGTAGATTACTTTGCTGAAAAGTAGATTACTTTGCTGAAAAGTAGATTACTTTGCTGAAACGTAGATTACTTTGCTGGAAAGTAGATTACTTTGCTGGAAAGTGGATTACATTGCTGGAAAGTGGATAACTTTGCTGGAAAGTAGAATGTTTTGCTGGAAAGTAGATTACTTTGCTGGAAAGTGGATTACTTTGCTGGAAAGTTGATTGCTTTGCTGGAAAATATATCACATTGCTGGAAAGTAGATTACTTTGCTGAAAAGTATATTACTTTGCTGAAAAGTAGATTACTTTGCTGGAAAGTAGATTACTTTGCTGGAAAGTAGATTTTATTGCTGGAAAGTAGATTACATTGCTGGAAAGTGGATAACTTTGCTGAAAAGTAGATTACTTTGCTGAAAAGTAGATTACTTTGCTGAAAAGTAGATTACTTTGCTGAAAAGTAGATTACTTTGCTGAAAAGTAGATTACTTTGCTGAAAAGTAGATTACTTTGCTGGAAAGTAGATTATATTGCTGAAAAGTAGATTACTTTGCTGAAAAGTAGATTACTTTGCTGAAAAGTAGATTACTTTGCTGGAAATTAGATTACATTACCGGAAAGTAAATTTCATTGCTGAAAAGTAGATTACTTTGCTGAAAAGTAGATTACTTTGCTGAAAAGTAGATTACTTTGCTGGAAAGTAGATTACTTTGCTGAAAAGTAGATTACTTTGCTGGAAAGTAGATTACATTGCCGGAAAGGAAATTTCATTGCTGAAAAGTAGATTACTTTGCTGAAAAGTAGATTACTTTGCTGAAAAGTAGATTACTTTGCTGAAACGTAGATTACTTTGCTGGAAAGTAGATTACTTTGCTGGAAAGTGGATTACTTTGCTGGAAAGTAGATTGCTTTGCTGGAAAGTAGATTAGTTTGCTGGAAAGTAGATTACTTTGCTGCAAAGAATCAAAACTTCCACTGTCCACCCCTATTTCAGTGGAAATTTCCACCTGGACAAAAGTGGACTGTCCAGTGGACAGTATACATATAGTATCAAAACTTCCACTGTCCACCTCAATTTTAGTGGAAATTTCCACTTTTGTCCACCTGGAAGATTTCCACTATCCAGTGGACATTGATTCTCTGCTTTGCTGGAAAGTGGATTACTTTGCTGGAAAGTTGATTACTTTGCTGGAAAGTGGATTACTTTGCTGGAAAGTTGATTCCTTTGCTGGAAAATATATTACAATGCCGGAAAGTAGATTACTTTGCTGGAAAGTAGATTACTTTGCTTAAAAGTATATTACTTTGCTGGAAAGTATATCACATTGCTGGAAAGTAGATTACTTTGCTGAAAAGTATATTACTTTGCTAAAAAGTAGATTACTTTGCTGGAAAGTAGATTACTTTGCTGGAAAGTAGATTTTATTGCTGGAAAGTAGATTACATTGCTGGAAAGTGGATAACTTTGCTGAAAAGTAGATTACTTTGCTGAAAAGTAGATTACTTTGCTGAAAAGTAGATTACTTTGCTGGAAAGTAGATTATATTGCTGAAAAGTAGATTACTTTGCTGAAAAGTAGATTACTTTGCTGAAAAGTAGATTACTTTGCTGAAAAGTAGATTACTTTGCTGGAAATTAGATTACATTGCCGGAAAGTAAATTTCATTGCTGAAAAGTAGATTACTTTGCTGAAAAGTAGATTACTTTGCTGAAAAGTAGATTACTTTGCTGGAAAGTAGATTACTTTGCTGAAAAGTAGATTACTTTGCTGGAAAGTAGATTACATTGCCGGAAAGGAAATTTCATTGCTGAAAAGTAGATTACTTTGCTGAAAAGTAGATTACTTTGCTGAAAAGTAGATTACTTTGCTGAAAAGTAGATTACTTTGCTGGAAAGTAGATTACTTTGCTGGAAAGTGGATTACTTTGCTGGAAAGTAGATTGCTTTGCTAGAAAGTGGATAACTTTGCTGGAAAGTAGATTATTTTGCTGGAAAGTAGATTACTTTGCTGCAAAGAATCAAAACTTCCACTGTCCACCCCTATTTCAGTGGAAATTTCCACCTGGACAAAAGTGGACTGTGCAGTGGACAGTATACATATAGTATCAAAACTTCCACTGTCCACCTCAATTTTAGTGGAAATTTCCACTTTTGTCCACCTGGAAGATTTCCACTATCCAGTGGACATTGATTCTCTGCTTTGCTGGAAAGTGGATTACTTTGCTGGAAAGTTGATTACTTTGCTGGAAAGTGGATTACTTTGCTGGAAAGTTGATTCCTTTGCTGGAAAATATATTACAATGCTGGAAAGTAGATTACTTTACTGGAAAGTGGATGACTTTGCTGGAAAGTAGATTACTTTGCTGGAAAGTAGATTACTTTGCTTAAAAGTATATTACTTTGCTGGAAAGTATATTACTTTACTGGAAAGTGGATGACTTTGCTGGAAAGTAGATTACTTTGCTGGAAAGTAGATTAGTTTGCTGTAAAGTAGATTACTTTGCTGGAAAGTAGATTACTTTGCTGGAAAGTAGATTACTTTGCTTGAAAGTAGATTACTTTGCTGGAAAGTAGATTACTTTGCTGGAAAGTAGATTACTTTGCTGTAAAGTAGATTACTTTGCTGGAAAGTAGATTACTTTGCTGGAAAGTAGATTATATTGCTGGAAAGTAGATTACATTGCTGGAAAGTGGATAACTTTGCTGAAAAGTAGATTACTTTGCTGAAAAGTAGATTACTTTGCTGAAAAGTAGATTACTTTGCTGAAAAGTAGATTACTTTGCTGAAAAGTAGATTACTTTGCTGAAAAGTAGATTTCTTTGCTGGAAAGTAGATTACATTGCCGGAAAGTAGATTACTTTGCTGGAAAGTATATTACTTTGCTGGAAAATGGATTACTTTGCTGGAAAGTAGATTACTTTGCTGGAAAGTAGATTACTTTGCTGGAAAGTAGTTTACTTTGCTGGAAAGTAGATTACATTGCTGGAAAGTGGATAACTTTGCTGGAAAGTAGATTATTTTGCTGGAAAGTAGATTACTTTCCTGGAAAGTGGATTACTTTGCTGGAAAGTTGATTGCTTTGCTGGAAAATATATAACATTGCTGGAAAGTAGATTACTTTGCTGGAAAGTAGATTACTTTGCTGAAAAGTATATTACTTTGCTGAAAAGTAGACTACATTGCTGGAAAGTAGATTACTTTGCTGAAAAGTAGATTACTTTGCTGAAAAGTAGATTACTTTGCTGAAAAGTAGATTACTTTGCTGAAACGTAGATTTCTTTGCTGAAAAGTAGATTACTTTGCTGAAAAGTAGATTACTTTGCTGGAAAGTAGATTACTTTGCTGGAAAGTGGATTACTTTGCTGGAAAGTAGATTGCTTTGCTGGAAAGTAGATTACTTTGCTGGAAAGTATATTACTTTGCTGGAAAATGGATTACTTTGCTGGAAAGTAGATTACTTTGCTGGAAAGTAGATTACTTTGCTGGAAAGTAGTTTACTTTGCTGGAAAGTAGATTACATTGCTGGAAAGTGGATAACTTTGCTGGAAAGTAGATTATTTTGCTGGAAAGTAGATTACTTTGCTGGAAAGTGGATTACTTTGCTGGAAAGTTGATTGCTTTGCTGGAAAATATATCACATTGCTGGAAAGTAGATTACTTTGCTGGAAAGTAGATTACTTTGCTGAAAAGTATATTACTTTGCCGGAAAGTATATTACTTTACTGGAAAGTGGATGACTTTGCTGGAAAGTAGATTACTTTGCTGGAAAGTAGATTACTTTGCTGTAAAGTAGATTACTTTGCTGGAAAGTAGATTACTTTGCTGGAAAGTAGATTACTTTGCTTGAAAGTAGATTACTTTGCTGGAAAGTAGATTACTTTGCTGGAAAGTAGATTACATTTCTGGAAAGTAGATTACTTTGCTGGAAAGTAGATTACTTTGCTGGAAAGTAGATTACTTTGCTGGAAAGTAGATTATATTGCTGAAAAGTAGATTACTTTGCTGAAAAGTAGATTACTTTGCTGAAAAGTAGATTACTTTGCTGAAAAGTAGATTACTTTGCTGAAAAGTAGATTACTTTGCTGGAAAGTAGATTACTTTGCTGAAAAGTAGATTACTTTGCTGGAAAGTAGATTACATTGCCGGAAAGGAAATTTCATTGCTGAAAAGTAGATTACTTTGCTGAAAAGTAGATAACTTTGCTGAAAAGTAGATTACTTTGCTGAAAAGTAGATTACTTTGCTGGAAAGTAGATTACTTTGCTGGAAAGTGGATTACTTTGCTGGAAAGTAGATTGCTTTGCTGGAAAGTAGATTACTTTGCTTGAAAGTAGATTACTTTGCTGAAAAGTAGATTACTTTGCTGGAAAGTAGATTACATTGCCGGAAAGGAAATTTCATTGCTGAAAAGTAGATTACTTTGCTGAAAAGTAGATAACTTTGCTGAAAAGTAGATTACTTTGCTGAAAAGTAGATTACATTGCTGGAAAGTGGATAACTTTGCTGAAAAGTAGATTACTTTGCTGAAAAGTAGATTACTTTGCTGAAAAGTAGATTACTTTGCTGAAAAGTAGATTACTTTGCTGAAAAGTAGATTTCTTTGCTGGAAAGTAGATTACATTGCCGGAAAGTAGATTACTTTGCTGGAAAGTATATTACTTTGCTGGAAAATGGATTACTTTGCTGGAAAGTAGATTACTTTGCTGGAAAGTAGATTACTTTGCTGGAAAGTAGTTTACTTTGCTGGAAAGTAGATTACATTGCTGGAAAGTGGATAACTTTGCTGGAAAGTAGATTATTTTGCTGGAAAGTAGATTACTTTCCTGGAAAGTGGATTACTTTGCTGGAAAGTTGATTGCTTTGCTGGAAAATATATAACATTGCTGGAAAGTAGATTACTTTAATGGAAAGTAGATTACTTTGCTGAAAAGTATATTACTTTGCTGGAAAGTATATTACTTTACTGGAAAGTGGATGACTTTGCTGGAAAGTAGATTACTTTGCTGGAAAGTAGATTACTTTGCTGAAAAGTTGACTACATTGCTGGAAAGTAGATTACTTTGCTGAAAAGTAGATTACTTTGCTGAAAAGTAGATTACTTTGCTGAAAAGTAGATTACTTTGCTGAAACGTAGATTTCTTTGCTGAAAAGTAGATTACTTTGCTGAAAAGTAGATTACTTTGCTGGAAAGTAGATTACTTTGCTGGAAAGTAGATTACTTTGCTGGAAAGTAGATTGCTTTGCTGGAAAGTAGATTACTTTGCTGGAAAGTATATTACTTTGCTGGAAAGTAGATTACTTTGCTGGAAAGTAGATTACTTTGCTGGAAAGTAGATTACTTTGCTGGAAAGTAGATTACTTTGCTGGAAAGTAGATTACATTGCTGGAAAGTGGATAACTTTGCTGGAAAGTAGATTACATTGCTGGAAAGTAGATTACTTTGCTGGAAAGTGGATTACTTTGCTGGAAAGTTGATTGCTTTGCTGGAAATTATATCACATTGCTGGAAAGTAGATTACTTTGCTGGAAAGTAGATTACTTTGCTGAAAAGTATATTACTTTGCTGGAAAGTATATTACTTTACTGGAAAGTGGATGACTTTGCTGGAAAGTAGATTACTTTGCTGGAAAGTAGATTACTTTGCTGTAAAGTAGATTACTTTGCTGGAAAGTAGATTACTTTGCTGGAAAGTAGATTACTTTGCTTGAAAGTAGATTACTTTGCTGGAAAGTAGATTACTTTGCTGGAAAGTAGATTACATTTCTGGAAAGTAGATTACTTTGCTGGAAAGTAGATTACTTTGCTGGAAAGTAGATTACTTTGCTGGAAAGTAGATTATATTGCTGAAAAGTAGATTACTTTGCTGAAAAGTAGATTACTTTGCTGAAAAGTAGATTACTTTGCTGAAAAGTAGATTACTTTGCTGAAAAGTAGATTACTTTGCTGGAAAGTAGATTACTTTGCTGAAAAGTAGATTACTTTGCTGGAAAGTAGATTACATTGCCGGAAAGGAAATTTCATTGCTGAAAAGTAGATTACTTTGCTGAAAAGTAGATAACTTTGCTGAAAAGTAGATTACTTTGCTGAAAAGTAGATTACTTTGCTGGAAAGTAGATTACTTTGCTGGAAAGTGGATTACTTTGCTGGAAAGTAGATTGCTTTGCTGGAAAGTAGATTACTTTGCTGCAAAGTATATTACTTTGCTGGAAAATGGATTACTTGCTGGAAAGTAGATTACTTTGTAACGCTTATCGTTACGCTTCCACCAGACAAGAGGAAACGGTCAGCAAGCCAAGCACCATCTACTCGCCGAAGTCGGGAGACAGCGTACAAAAGTTTATGCCGCGTTCTTTTAATGAATGCCAACTCAGCACCGCGAGGAGAACATCATCCAAAAGCCAAAGCAGCAGACAACCAGAGAAAGGACATGGGAAGGAGAGGAGCGGAGTAATTCCAGTCAGTCGTCATTAGAGTCGTGATCGAGTCGTACGTAAGTTATGAAGAGAGTCAGAGTCCAGTCTGTGTCTGGAATAGGAATTTTTGTGAGATGAACACCATCTCAATACAGTAGTACAATATTTTTCAGTTATTTATCTTAATCGCGTTAAATAAAGTAATTGTTCTTTAAAAGTAAATACTTCGTCAAGTGTCAATTGTTCAGCATATTATTTAATAATCTGTCAGTCATTAGTGAGTAGCTGACGAGAGTTACCGAGATCAAGATTCCTGTGTGGCTATTCTGTGTGAAGATAAAACTGAACTAGGAAAGAAATCATTTGACGCATAATTATTATCATAATTAACTGTGAGCTGTGTGATTTGTAGGCTGCTGGAAGGTGAACATAGCCAGGCATTCAATACATTTAATTAATTATCATTTTTAATTATTATCATCAGCATCAAGTACCGCACCAGGCCAGCAGACGCTGCAAAATTGGCGCCCAACGCAAAGACGAACCGAGAAGATAAGCCCAACGCGGAGGACGACCCGAGCAGAAAATAACCAACGCGGAGGACGAACTGAGAAGATAAGCCCAACGCGGAGGTGGAACCAAGGTCAAGTGAAACCCGGATAAGTGAAAATCCTGTGCGACGGACAAGTTCGAGATCGACTGGTGGATTAGCAGTTAACACCCACCGCTGTGTGCTACACGACGACTCCAAGTAAATTAGTAAATTAAAGTGGACACCACCCATAATTTACTGTGGAACAAGAAACGACTCATCATTTTTCTCTGCCGTGTGTACTGAAATCTACAGTTTGTAAGTACAAAAAAAAGCAACAATAATATATTCTTGAAAGTACATAAATACTTACAACCGAAACTAAGCTCAATAATTAATTAAACTAGTAGTTATTTTTATTTAAGTAGTAGTACAAAACCTGTGTGAGTACCGATCGTTAGGAAAGAGTGTATGTAAGTAAATATAAATTCAGTTAAATTAATTGGTATTTTATTGGGTATGTGTCAGAAGACACGAGTAATGTTTTAATTATTGTATGAGGATTAGGGAGAGACTGACCACAGTGTGTCAGTTTCTGTAATTTTAATTAGTATTTTTACAGTTACCGTGTCAGACATGCGTTCATGTCTGACCACGAGCAACAAGAACCACCTACAGAATTCAGCAGTGATTCCGAACAAGACACCACCCACCCACAAGCCCGCTCATTGAGATCATCAACTGTAGAACAACGTGAGTTCAGAAAACCTTCTAGATGGTGGAAAACAAGAAGTAAATCAACCAGAAAACAGAAAACGTCAAAAAGCTCAGATTCGGATAATTTTCAAGACGCCCAATCACAACAAGGAAATAGCTCAGATACCAGTGAAGTATTCACTCCACCACCCGTACTCCAACAGCAGTCAACAGCAACTGAAGAATCTTTCCAAACCGAACAAAAGAAACATCCATCACCCAAAACAACTCCAATAATTGTAGTACGTCCTGCAACACCAGCCACCCCGCCCAAAGAAAAGAAATCAAGCCAACCCACCTCAATTCAGACAACAATGGCCACATCAATTCCTGCCGACGTTTTAGCAGCATTAACCCCGACAAAGCAAGCAAGCCTGAAAGCAGCTTTCGCCGCAGCAACGCCCACCTTCAATATCCCCAACCTCAGAATCAATCAAATCAGCTCGACAGTTAAACCACCAAGATACCACAGTCTGAAAAAGACAGCAACAGCATACCTAGAAGAACTGGAAGCATATTTCAAAAGTCAAGGTTTGGAGGATGCGCACTTTCTTGAAGCAGTGCCTGCAGTAGTGGACGACGAGGTCAAGTCATGGTACAGACATAAGAAAACCCCAGCTTACACATGGGCCAACTTTAAAGCAGATTTTAAAGCTCGTTATGATGGAGATAGTTACAAGTTGCGAAGGGAAACTTACCTAGCAACCAGAAAGCAGAGAGAAGACGAGCCAGTGGAAACATTTGTATGGGAGATGATGGACCTAGCAAAGCAAGTAAACCCAGCAGAATCAACAGCAGCATCAGTGGAAAGATGCAGACAATCATTAGTACCAAGATTAAAAGCATCGTTAGCGGGTTGGACAACGCTCACCCCAGAATCATTGATCGAGAGATGTACGAACGTAGTATCAGACTTAAGGGCTCTTGACCGCGAACAAGGTCAGCGTAGCAAGTTACCCCCAATCCACAACAACTCAAATAGCGAGCACAGAGGAAGACCATATCGACAACAGAATGGAAGATTCCAGAATCGAGGTTTTAGAAGAAATTATGGTAATGGATATCATGCAAATAGGACAGATCAGCAATCGAGCAATAGTCAGCAAAATCAATCAACACAATCTCAACAGCAACAGTCAAGCCAACAACAGTCAACTAGTACAAGAGGCAATGGTCAAAGAGGAGGAGGATATTTCAACAGAAGACAATTTCATCATGATACGAGAGGATCATTCAGAGGTCGTGGTTATCATTATTCAGATCAAGATAGAAGATGTTACCAGTGCAAGCAGCCTGGACATATCGCAGCTCAGTGCCCGGTCACCGCCTTTTATTCGAGTGAAGGACCAGCCGATGAGGACTTTGATCCGACGCCACCTCAAGATGATCAGCGTTTAAACGAGGACGGGAGCAAATAGCTTTGGGACAAGCATTTGCATTCCCAAATACACGTACAGTCAATGCATGCGTTCCTCAAATTTCTATTTTCTCAGAAGCTTTATCTATACCTGCATTCATTGATAATGGTAGTAGTACTAGTAGTATACGTAAGTCATTAGCATTAAGATTAGCAAAGGTCTTTCAACCTGCACCAAAAATAAAAATGATGTGTATGAATGGTGATACGATTGAACCAATCGGAAATTGAACTTGAATATTCAGATAGGACATAAGAAAATGAATCATGATTTTATATTTTTGAGAAATTACCTTTTCCTTTGTTTATTGGTAAAGATTTAATAGTTAAGTCAGATATGGTAATTCATGAAAAAGCAAATAGTTTTTGGTTTGCCGACAAGTCAGACGCAAAGTATTCGATGAAGTGTATGAGAGGTAAATATGTTTTTATGTTACAACCTTCCAAATTAAATAATTTAAATGATGATGAACAAAGTAGAATTGATGATTTGCTTGAGCGCTTTTCTTCTGTTGCCACAAGCGACGGAACTATTGGTAGAACAAACATTGTAAAACACAAAATTGAAGTTACTTCAGATAAGCCGATTAACTGTAATCCAATTTACTATCCCCCAAAATACTCAAAGCAAATCGCAGAACAAATTAAAGATTTATTAGATAAAGGTTTAATTCGAGAAGTTTTCTGTTCAAAGTATAATGCTAACATTGTGTTGGCTCCAAAGCCAAATGGAAAGGTGCGTATGACTGTCGGTTACAAAAAACTTAATGCGATCACAAAAGATAATTTTTATCCCATGCACAAAGGGTCATTTATTTTAAAAAGATTACCTATTGGAGGTTATTATAGCAAAATTGATTGTAATTCAGGTTTTTGGCAAGTAGCCATGGACGAAAAAAGTGTTGAATACACAACTTTTAATTTTGAGGGGAGATTGTTTCAATTTTTAGTCATGCCTTTTGGTTTAAAAAATAGTCCTGCTACATTTGTGGCTTTGATGAATGAAGTTTTAAATGGTATAATTGGTAAATTTTGTTATGTGTATGTCGATGATATAATTGTATTTTCAAAAACTAAAGAAGAGCACTTCGCTCACCTTGAGCAAATTTTTGATAGATTAGAAAAAGCAGGTTTAACAATCAGTAGAGAAAAAAGTCAATTTTGTTTGCGTGAAATTTCTTTTTTGGGTCATGTGGTTACACAAACTGGCATTAAAATGCAACAAGAGAAAGTTAGAGCAATCGTCGATCTTCCGTATCCCGCAGGGAAAGACGAATTGCATACATTCGTGGGAATGTGTGGATGGTATCAGAGTTTCATCCCTAACTTTTCAACAATAGCAGACCCTCTGTATAAACTTTTAAGTAAACATTCTGTGTGGAAATGGGGAGAAAGAGAGATAAATGCCTTTGAAAGGTTAAAGAAAGAGTTAATTAGTGATAGAATTTTGTCTAGTATCAATTATGATTTTCCTATTGTTATAAAAAGTGATGCTTCAAACATTGGTTTAGGAGCAATATTAGTGCAGTATGTTGATGGCGAAGAAAAAGTCATCCATTATGCCAGTAAATTATTGAATAAGTCAGAACGTTTATTGCATGCGTGTGAAAAAGAATTGTTAGGAATTTTATGGGCTGTAGAGAAATTTAAAGATTATGTTTATGGAGAGGAATTCTTCATTGTAACTGATAATAAGGCTTTGAAGTACTTAGAAAAATTTAAAGATACAAATAGTAAGTTGGGAAGATGGGCTTTACGACTTGCACCTTATGTTGATAAAATTAAGCACATAAAAGGAGTAGAAAACACGGTAGCGGACGCGCTTTCCCGAAATTCTGTTCCTGCAAAGGAGGGTGAGCCTGATTATTTGGATGACGATCCGGAGGTCATGTTCACGCCTGTATTCAGCCTGTTCGAGAGTGCCCCATCTATCCAGGAAATCCGTGAGGAGCAGCAAAAGGATGAAGAAATCAAGAAAATCGCGGATTCACTCGCTAGTCAGACGAAGCGAACGTCTGACAGCGCGTACAAACTGAAGAACGGAGTCGTATTCAAAGTCGTCAAGAAGTCGCTGAGAGCGAGACAGAGAAAAAAGAAGCCCAGTAGTGCAGAAGAGTCCAGTAGTGCAGTGAGCAACGGTAGGGGAGTCATGAACCCGCAGTCCGAAACTCGTCACGAAGTTACCAGTAGTTTGGAAACTACATCAGGTAGCGCTGGTCAAGAATGGAATGTTGGTAAATTGCAAACTTTAGAAGTTCCGGTAATACCAAAATCCTTGCAAGGTAAAGTGTTACGTATTTTTCATGATAGTCCTGAGGCAGGACATTTTGGAGTTAAGAAAACTCGTTTACGCATGTCAATTAGAATGTTTTGGGAAGGTATGTCAAAAGATATTAGAGAATATATAAAGTCTTGTGATATATGTCAAAGAGTAAAATTTGATAATCAGAAACCCGCTGGTTTAATGGGTAATGTTGGCGTGGCTAACAAAATTTTTGAAAGAGTCTATATAGATTTTTTGGGACCTTTTGTTCCGAGTTCAAATGGTAGAAATCAATATATTTTAGTAGTTCAGGATGAACTAAGTAAATGGGTAGAATTGTTTCCTTGTAAAGCAGCTACGGCTAGTAAAACAATTGAATGTTTAAAAGAAGTCTTTTATCGTTTTGGTTTCCCTAAAAAATTAATCTCTGATAATGCAACTCAGTTTACATCAAATTTGATGAAAGATTTTTGCCAAGAAAGAGGCATAGATCATGTATTTTTAAGTCCTTATCACCCTCAGCAAAATCAGTCTGAAAGGGTTAATCGAACTATAATTCCTATGATTTGTGCGTTTGTTTTAGATAGGCATTCCGATTGGGACAAATACCTCAGAGAGTTCGCATTTGCAATTCGCACGGCTGTGCATGACGCTACGAGTGTCACGCCAGCTCTGCTTAATCTTGGTAGAGAGATAATGGTACCTTTTGATAGAAATTTTAATGATAATGATGATAAAATTGATGTAGAAGAGTTTAAAAATATCCCAGAGAATGTAAAATCTGTCATTAAGTATGTCAGAAGGTGTTTAGAGAAGCATAGGATGATGAATAAAAAATATTATGATAAGAAACGTAGAGACGTACATTTTAATGTAGGAGATAAAATTTTAGTACGTAGTCACTTTTTATCTGATAAATTGAAAGGTGTGATGAAAAAACTTTCTTTTAAATGGGTAGGACCATTTCAAATTTCTAAACCTGTAAATAATTGTATATATGTTGTTTCTGATCTTCAGGGAAATGTTTTGGGTAAAAAACACGTGTCAGATATTAAATTATATGTAGAGAGAAAGGTAGAAGTGTTGCCTAGACCAAATGTAATCAAAACTACTCAATCAAATAATATCGATAGACCTAGACGGTCAGGTAGAACAAATTATCAACCTGGTCAGTATAAAGTGTAAATTGTAGTAGTTAAATGTGTTTTCCCTAATTCATTATTTAATCTTTAAAAAAAATTAATTTTCTTCCTTTTAGTAATAATAATTAATTTAATGTGTACACTGTGTTATTTTTCTTGTTTCAGACTGTCAGACGACGTTAGAACAACGTCTGACGTCCAAACATGGGTAAGAAGGAGAGGACCGAGAAGTGGAAGGCTCTGCAAAAGAAGTTTCCGAAAGCCAAAATCCGGCCACAAGATCAGTTCCCGAAATTTGGAGACCACCGAAGGACGCTGAATGAAAACCATACGTTTCCACACAAAGTCAACCCCTTCAGCGACCAAATCCTACGTTGGAAACCTGATTCGTGGATTTTGGACAAGTTAACGATTAAGCCAGATCGAGATCCCATTTTTGTGGAGGACAGGAACACATGGTCCGGAATGATGAAGCATCTTTGGTCAAAAAACATCTTTGCAATTGACTTGGAGGGAAACGACACGCATTCATACTTAGGTATGTTATTATGGGTCCAGATTTCCACAGAAGAGAAGGATTATCTCATTCACATTCCTACATGTTTCGAATGGATAATTGATGAACTTACCTACCTGCTTGAGAACGAGTCTGTAGTAAAAATCTTCCACGGTGGACATAATGACGTGATTTACCTGCAAAGAGACTTCAACATCTTCCCGAGAGCAGTCGTTGACACCCAGTACGTGTACAACTACATCCATAATATTGACGATGACGGATATCACATTGGACTGAAGAGTATGGTCGAGAAGGTTCTGAAATTCGCTTATCCAGCAGATTTCGAACCTGACATTCAGATGTGTGACTGGCGTATATATCCACTGACGCCGCAGATGAAGAAGTACGCCCACTACGATTCGTACTTACTACTCGAATGTTGGGAAATCCTAAGACAAGACTTGCTGGATGGAGAATGGAAAGACTCATCACTCAACCCTTTTTCGAAGAGCAACAACATGACAGCGAGAGTTTACGCCATGAGAAAGTACGATGTCCAAAAAGACGCCACCAAATTCAATATAAGCGAGAGTGACATGAAAGCGTTTACTATTCTGCACCAGTGGCGAGAAGAAAGAGCAAGATCTGTGGATGAGCCTCCAATTCAAGTAATTAGCAACAACGAATTGAAGCAGTTAGTCACCCAAATGCCAACAACAAACACGCTGCTACAAGCTGTCTTTTCTCCTTACTCGATTCCTAAATGGGTACGGGAAGTGAAAGACGGCCTACTAGAACTCATCGCAAAAATTCAAGAAAATGAAGTAACGGAGACCATCACCATCACCGTTCATCAGACAATTGAAGAAACAGTAGTTCCGACCGAAGAAGCCATTCCAAATGATGAAACTTGGGAGGAGGACATGATCGAACTACATGCGCCGCCTGAGGAGATCATGGAAGCTGAAATCTCGTGTGACAACCAGGAGAACAAGTATACATATAAACGAGACACGTCAGCACTCCTTAAACTCCCGTTGATGAAGAAAAAGTGGATATCTAACCCACCAAGAAGACCACCACATCTGCAGGAAGCACGCCCTTTAAAGTTGTACAGAGAGAAAGAGAAGAAAGAGCCAAAACCGCGACGGAAGCTTTCTCCAGTCTCGAACAATTACCAGAGGAAAAGACGGCAATTCAATTACCGTCAGAACAAAAAGTTGAAGAAAGCCAAGATATTTCTTTTGGCGGAGGAGCTTTCATCCCCCAACACTGCTTTTGAGGGAGGAGATTGTAACGCTTATCGTTACGCTTCCACCAGACAAGAGGAAACGGTCAGCAAGCCAAGCACCATCTACTCGCCGAAGTCGGGAGACAGCGTACAAAAGTTAATGCCGCGTTCTTTTAATGAATGCCAACTCAGCACCGCGAGGAGAACATCATCCAAAAGCCAAAGCAGCAGACAACCAGAGAAAGGACATGGGAAGGAGAGGAGCGGAGGAATTCCAGTCAGTCGTCATTAGAGTCGTGATCGAGTCGTACGTAAGTTATGAAGAGAGTCAGAGTCCAGTCTGTGTCTGGAATAGGAATTTTTGTGAGATGAACACCATCTCAATACAGTAGTACAATATTTTTCAGTTATTTATCTTAATCGCGTTAAATAAAGTAATTGTTCTTTAAAATTAAATACTTCGTCAAGTGTCAATTGTTCAGCATATTATTTAATAATCTGTCAGTCATTAGTGAGTAGCTGACGAGTTACCGAGATCAAGATTCCTGTGTGGCTATTCTGTGTGAAGATAAAACTGAACTAGGAAAGAAATCATTTGACGCATAATTATTATCATAATTAACTGTGAGCTGTGTGATTTGTAGGCTGCTGGAAGGTGAACATAGCCAGGCATTCAATACATTTAATTAATTATCATTTTTAATTATTATCATCAGCATCAAGTACCGCACCAGGCCAGCAGACGCTGCAACTTTGCTGGAAAGTAGATTACTTTGCTGGAAAGTAGTTTACTTTGCTGGAAAGTAGATTACATTGCTGGAAAGTGGATAACTTTGCTGGAAAGTAGATTATTTTGCTGGAAAGTAGATTACTTTGCTGCAAAGAATCAAAACTTCCACTGTCCACCCCTATTTCAGTGGAAATTTCCACCTGGAAAAAATTGGACTGTCCAGTGGACAGTATACATATAGTATCAAAACTTCCACTGTCCGCCTCAATTTTAGTGGAAATTTCCACTTTTGTCCACCTGGAAGATTTCCACTATCCAGTGGACATTGATTCTCTGCTTTGCTGGAAAGTGGATTACATTGCTGGAAAGTTGATTACTTTGCTGGAAAGTGGATTACTTTGCTGGAAAGTTGATTGCTTTGCTGGAAAATATATTACATTGCTGGAAAGTAGATTACTTTGCTGGAAAGTAGATTACTTTGCTTAAAAGTATATTACTTTGCTGGAAAGTATATTACTTTACTGGAAAGTGGATAACTTTGCTGGAAAGTAGATTACTTTGCTGGAAAGTAGATTAGTTTGCTGAAAAGTAGATTACTTTGCTGGAAAGTAGATTACTTTGCTGTAAAGTAGATTACTTTGCTGGAAAGTAGATTACTTTGCTGGAAAGTAGATTATATTGCTGGAAAGTAGATTACATTGCTGGAAAGTGGATAACTTTGTTGAAAAGTAGATTACTTTGCTGAAAAGTAGACTACATTGCTGGAAAGTAGATTACTTTGCTGAAAAGTAGATTACTTTGCTGAAAAGTAGATTACTTTGCTGAAAAGTAGATTACTTTGCTGGAAAGTAGATTACTTTGCTGAAAAGTAGATTACTTTGCTGGAAAGTAGATTACATTGCCGGAAAGGAAATTTCATTGCTGAAAAGTAGATTACTTTGCTGAAAAGTAGATTACTTTGCTGAAAAGTAGATTACTTTGCTGAAAAGTAGATTACTTTGCTGGAAAGTAGATTACTTTGCTGGAAAGTGGATTACTTTGCTGGAAAGTAGATTGCTTTGCTGGAAAGTGGATAACTTTGCTGGAAAGTAGATTATTTTGCTGGAAAGTAGATTACTTTGCTGCAAAGAATCAAAACTTCCACTGTCCACCCCTATTTCAGTGGAAATTTCCACCTGGACAAAAGTGGACTGTGCAGTGGACAGTATACATATAGTATCAAAACTTCCACTGTCCACCTCAATTTTAGTGGAAATTTCCACTTTTGTCCACCTGGAAGATTTCCACTATCCAGTGGACATTGATTCTCTGCTTTGCTGGAAAGTGGATTACTTTGCTGGAAAGTTGATTACTTTGCTGGAAAGTGGATTACTTTGCTGGAAAGTTGATTCCTTTGCTGGAAAATATGTTACAATGCTGGAAAGTAGATTACTTTACTGGAAAGTGGATGACTTTGCTGGAAAGTAGATTACTTTGCTGGAAAGTAGATTACTTTGCTTAAAAGTATATTACTTTGCTGGAAAGTATATTACTTTACTGGAAAGTGGATGACTTTGCTGGAAAGTAGATTACTTTGCTGGAAAGTAGATTAGTTTGCTGTAAAGTAGATTACTTTGCTGGAAAGTAGATTACTTTGCTTGAAAGTAGATTACTTTGCTGGAAAGTAGATTACTTTGCTGGAAAGTAGATTACTTTGCTGTAAAGTAGATTACTTTGCTGGAAAGTAGATTACTTTGCTGGAAAGTAGATTATATTGCTGGAAAGTGGATAACTTTGCTGAAAAGTAGATTACTTTGCTGAAAAGTAGATTACTTTGCTGAAAAGTAGATTACTTTGCTGAAAAGTAGATTACTTTGCTGAAAAGTAGATTTCTTTGCTGGAAAGTAGATTACATTGCCGGAAAGTAGATTACTTTGCTGGAAAGTATATTACTTTGCTGGAAAATGGATTACTTTGCTGGAAAGTAGATTACTTTGCTGGAAAGTAGATTACTTTGCTGGAAAGTAGTTTACTTTGCTGGAAAGTAGATTACATTGCTGGAAAGTGGATAACTTTGCTGGAAAGTAGATTATTTTGCTGGAAAGTAGATTACTTTCCTGGAAAGTGGATTACTTTGCTGGAAAGTTGATTGCTTTGCTGGAAAATATATAACATTGCTGGAAAGTAGATTACTTTGCTGGAAAGTAGATTACTTTGCTGAAAAGTATATTACTTTGCTGGAAAGTATATTACTTTACTGGAAAGTGGATGACTTTGCTGGAAAGTAGATTACTTTGCTGGAAAGTAGATTACTTTGCTGAAAAGTAGACTACATTGCTGGAAAGTAGATTACTTTGCTGAAAAGTAGATTACTTTGCTGAAAAGTAGATTACTTTGCTGAAAAGTAGATTACTTTGCTGAAACGTAGATTTCTTTGCTGAAAAGTAGATTACTTTGCTGAAAAGTAGATTACTTTGCTGGAAAGTAGATTACTTTGCTGGAAAGTGGATTACTTTGCTGGAAAGTAGATTGCTTTGCTGGAAAGTAGATTACTTTGCTGGAAAGTATATTACTTTGCTGGAAAATGGATTACTTTGCTGGAAAGTAGATTACTTTGCTGGAAAGTAGATTACTTTGCTGGAAAGTAGTTTACTTTGCTGGAAAGTAGATTACATTGCTGGAAAGTGGATAACTTTGCTGGAAAGTAGATTATTTTGCTGGAAAGTAGATTACTTTGCTGGAAAGTGGATTACTTTGCTGGAAAGTTGATTGCTTTGCTGGAAAATATATCACATTGCTGGAAAGTAGATTACTTTGCTGGAAAGTAGATTACTTTGCTGAAAAGTATATTACTTTGCCGGAAAGTATATTACTTTACTGGAAAGTGGATGACTTTGCTGAAAAGTAGATTACTTTGCTGGAAAGTAGATTACTTTGCTGTAAAGTAGATTACTTTGCTGGAAAGTAGATTACTTTGCTGGAAAGTAGATTACTTTGCTTGAAAGTAGATTACTTTGCTGGAAAGTAGATTACTTTGCTGGAAAGTAGATTACATTTCTGGAAAGTAGATTACTTTGCTGGAAAGTAGATTACTTTGCTGGAAAGTAGATTACTTTGCTGGAAAGTAGATTATATTGCTGAAAAGTAGATTACTTTGCTGAAAAGTAGATTACTTTGCTGAAAAGTAGATTACTTTGCTGAAAAGTAGATTACTTTGCTGAAAAGTAGATTACTTTGCTGGAAAGTAGATTACTTTGCTGAAAAGTAGATTACTTTGCTGGAAAGTAGATTACATTGCCGGAAAGGAAATTTCATTGCTGAAAAGTAGATTACTTTGCTGAAAAGTAGATTACTTTGCTGAAAAGTAGATTACTTTGCTGAAAAGTAGATTACTTTGCTGGAAAGTAGATTACTTTGCTGGAAAGTGGATTACTTTGCTGGAAAGTAGATTGCTTTGCTGGAAAGTAGATTACTTTGCTGCAAAGTATATTACTTTGCTGGAAAATGGATTACTTGCTGGAAAGTAGATTACTTTGCTGGAAAGTAGATTACTTTGCTGGAAAGTAGTTTACTTTGCTGGAAAGTAGATTACATTGCTGGAAAGTGGATAACTTTGCTGGAAAGTAGATTATTTTGCTGGAAAGTAGATTACTTTGCTGCAAAGAATCAAAACTTCCACTGTCCACCCCTATTTCAGTGGAAATTTCCACCTGGACAAAAGTGGACTGTCCAGTGGACAGTATACATATAGTATCAAAACTTCCACTGTCCACCTCAATTTTAGTGGAAATTTCCACTTTTGTCCACCTGGAAGATTTCCACTATCCAGTGGACATTGATTCTCTGCTTTGCTGGAAAGTGGATTACATTGCTGGAAAGTTGATTACTTTGCTGGAAAGTGGATTACTTTGCTGGAAAGTTGATTGCTTTGCTGGAAAATATATTACATTGCTGGAAAGTAGATTACTTTGCTGGAAAGTAGATTACTTTGCTTAAAAGTATATTACTTTGCTGGAAAGTATATTACTTTACTGGAAAGTGGATAACTTTGCTGGAAAGTAGATTACTTTGCTGGAAAGTAGATTAGTTTGCTGTAAAGTAGATTACTTTGCTGGAAAGTAGATTACTTTGCTGGAAAGTAGATTACTTTGCTTGAAAGTAGATTACTTTGCTCGAAAGTAGATTACTTTGCTGGAAAGTAGATTACTTTGCTGTAAAGTAGATTACTTTGCTGTAAAGTAGATTACTTTGCTGGAAAGTAGATTACTTTGCTGGAAAGTAGATTATATTGCTGGAAAGTAGATTACATTGCTGGAAAGTGGATAACTTTGTTGAAAAGTAGATTACTTTGCTGGAAAGTAGTTTACTTTGCTGGAAAGTGGATTACTTTGCTGAAAAGTAGATTACTTTGCTGAAAAGTAGATTACTTTGCTGAAAAGTAGATTACTTTGCTGAAAAGTAGATTTCTTTGCTGGAAAGTAGATTACATTGCCGGAAAGTAGTTTACTTTGCTGGAAAGTAGATTACATTGCTGGAAAGTGGATAACTTTGCTGGAAAGTAGATTATTTTGCTGGAAAGTAGATTACTTTCCTGGAAAGTGGATTACTTTGCTGGAAAGTTGATTGCTTTGCTGGAAAATATATAACATTGCTGGAAAGTAGATTACTTTGCTGGAAAGTAGATTACTTTGCTGAAAAGGATATTACTTTGCTGAAAAGGATATTACTTTGCTGGAAAGTATATTACTTTACTGGAAAGTGGATGACTTTGCTGGAAAGTAGATTACTTTGCTGGAAAGTAGATTACTTTGCTGAAAAGTAGACTACATTGCTGGAAAGTAGATTACTTTGCTGAAAAGTAGATTACTTTGCTGAAAAGTAGATTACTTTGCTGAAAAGTAGATTACTTTGCTGAAAAGTAGATTACTTTGCTGGAAAGTAGATTACTTTGCTGAAAAGTAGATTACTTTGCTGGAAAGTAGATTACATTGCCGGAAAGGAAATTTCATTGCTGAAAAGTAGATTACTTTGCTGAAAAGTAGATTACTTTGCTGAAAAGTAGATTACTTTGCTGAAAAGTAGATTACTTTGCTGGAAAGTAGATTACTTTGCTGGAAAGTGGATTACTTTGCTGGAAAGTAGATTGCTTTGCTGGAAAGTAGATTACTTTGCTGCAAAGTATATTACTTTGCTGGAAAATGGATTACTTGCTGGAAAGTAGATTACTTTGCTGGAAAGTAGATTACTTTGCTGGAAAGTAGTTTACTTTGCTGGAAAGTAGATTACATTGCTGGAAAGTGGATAACTTTGCTGGAAAGTAGATTATTTTGCTGGAAAGTAGATTACTTTGCTGCAAAGAATCAAAACTTCCCCTGTCCACCCCTATTTCAGTGGAAATTTCCACCTGGACAAAAGTGGACTGTCCAGTGGACAGTATACATATAGTATCAAAACTTCCACTGTCCACCTCAATTTTAGTGGAAATTTCCACTTTTGTCCACCTGGAAGATTTCCACTATCCAGTGGACATTGATTCTCTGCTTTGCTGGAAAGTGGATTACATTGCTGGAAAGTTGATTACTTTGCTGGAAAGTGGATTACTTTGCTGGAAAGTTGATTGCTTTGCTGGAAAATATATTACATTGCTGGAAAGTAGATTACTTTGCTGGAAAGTAGATTACTTTGCTTAAAAGTATATTACTTTGCTGGAAAGTATATTACTTTACTGGAAAGTGGATAACTTTGCTGGAAAGTAGATTACTTTGCTGGAAAGTAGATTAGTTTGCTGTAAAGTAGATTACTTTGCTGGAAAGTAGATTACTTTGCTGGAAAGTAGATTACTTTGCTTGAAAGTAGATTACTTTGCTCGAAAGTAGATTACTTTGCTGGAAAGTAGATTACTTTGCTGTAAAGTAGATTACTTTGCTGTAAAGTAGATTACTTTGCTGGAAAGTAGATTACTTTGCTGGAAAGTAGATTATATTGCTGGAAAGTAGATTACATTGCTGGAAAGTGGATAACTTTGTTGAAAAGTAGATTACTTTGCTGAAAAGTAGACTACATTGCTGGAAAGTAGATTACTTTGCTGAAAAGTAGATTACTTTGCTGAAAAGTAGATTACTTTGCTGAAAAGTAGATTACTTTGCTGAAAAGTAGATTTCTTTGCTGGAAAGTAGATTACATTGCCGGAAAGTAGTTTACTTTGCTGGAAAGTAGATTACATTGCTGGAAAGTGGATAACTTTGCTGGAAAGTAGATTATTTTGCTGGAAAGTAGATTACTTTCCTGGAAAGTGGATTACTTTGCTGGAAAGTTGATTGCTTTGCTGGAAAATTTATAACATTGCTGGAAAGTAGATTACTTTGCTGGAAAGTAGATTACTTTGCTGAAAAGGATATTACTTTGCTGGAAAGTATATTACTTTACTGGAAAGTGGATGACTTTGCTGGAAAGTAGATTACTTTGCTGGAAAGTAGATTACTTTGCTGAAAAGTAGACTACATTGCTGGAAAGTAGATTACTTTGCTGAAAAGTAGATTACTTTGCTGAAAAGTAGATTACTTTGCTGAAAAGTAGATTACTTTGCTGAAAAGTAGATTACTTTGCTGGAAAGTAGATTACTTTGCTGAAAAGTAGATTACTTTGCTGGAAAGTAGATTACTTTGCTGGAAAGTAGATTACTTTGCTGGAAAGTAGATTACTTTGCTGGAAAGTAGATTACTTTGCTGGAAAGTAGATTACTTTGCTGGAAAGTAGATTACGTTGCTGAAAAGTAGATTACTTTGCTGGAAAGTAGATTACTTTGCTGGAAAGTAGATTACTTTGCTGGAAAGTAGATTACTTTGCTGGAAAGTAGATTACTTTGCTGGAAAGTAGATTACTTTGCTGGAAAGTAGATTACTTTGCTGGAAAGTAGATTACATTGCTGGAAAGTAGATTACTTTGCTGGAAAGTAGATTACTTTGCTGGAAAGTAGATTACTTTGCTGGAAAGTAGATTACTTTGCTGGAAAGTAGATTACTTTGCTGGAAAGTAGATTACTTTGCTGGAAAGTGGATTACTTTGCTGGAAAGTAGATTGCTTTGCTGGAAAGTAGATTACTTTGCTGGAAAGTATATTACTTTGCTGGAAAATGGATTACTTTGCTGGAAAGTAGATTACTTTGCTGGAAAGTAGATTACTTTGCTGGAAAGTAGATTACATTGCTGGAAAGTGGATAACTTTGCTGGAAAGTAGATTATTTTGCTGGAAAGTAGATTACTTTGCTGCAAAGTGGATTACTTTGCTGGAAAGTTGATTGCTTTGCTGGAAAATATATCACATTGCTGGAAAGTAGATTACTTTGCTGGAAAGTAGATTACTTTGCTTGAAAGTAGATTACTTTGCTGGAAAGTAGATTACTTTGCTGGACAGTAGATTACTTTGCTGGAAAGTAGATTACATTTCTGGAAAGTAGATTACTTTGCTGGAAAGTATATTACTTTACTGGAAAGTGGATGACTTTGCTGGAAAGTAGATTACTTTGCTGGAAAGTAGATTACTTTGCTGTAAAGTAGATTACTTTGCTGGAAAGTAGATTACATTGCTGGAAAGTGGATAACTTTGCTGAAAAGTAGATTACTTTGCTGAAAAGTAGATTACTTTGCTGAAAAGTAGATTACTTTGCTGAAAAGTAGATTACTTTGCTGAAAAGTAGATTTCTTTGCTGGAAAGTAGATTACATTGCCGGAAAGTAGATTACTTTGCTGGAAAGTATATTACTTTGCTGGAAAATGGATTACTTTGCTGGAAAGTAGATTACTTTGCTGGAAAGTAGATTACTTTGCTGGAAAGTAGTTTACTTTGCTGGAAAGTAGATTACTTTGCTGAAAAGTAGATTACTTTGCTGAAAAGTAGATTACTTTGCTGAAAAGTAGATTACTTTGCTGAAAAGTAGATTTCTTTGCTGGAAAGTAGATTACATTGCCGGAAAGTAGTTTACTTTGCTGGAAAGTAGATTACATTGCTGGAAAGTGGATAACTTTGCTGGAAAGTAGATTATTTTGCTGGAAAGTAGATTACTTTCCTGGAAAGTGGATTACTTTGCTGGAAAGTTGATTGCTTTGCTGGAAAATATATAACATTGCTGGAAAGTAGATTACTTTGCTGGAAAGTAGATTACTTTGCTGAAAAGGATATTACTTTGCTGAAAAGTAGATTACTTTGCTGAAAAGTAGATTACTTTGCTGAAAAGTAGATTACTTTGCTGAAAAGTAGATTTCTTTGCTGGAAAGTAGATTACATTGCCGGAAAGTAGTTTACTTTGCTGGAAAGTAGATTACATTGCTGGAAAGTGGATAACTTTGCTGGAAAGTAGATTATTTTGCTGGAAAGTAGATTACTTTCCTGGAAAGTGGATTACTTTGCTGGAAAGTTGATTGCTTTGCTGGAAAATATATAACATTGCTGGAAAGTAGATTACTTTGCTGGAAAGTAGATTACTTTGCTGAAAAGGATATTACTTTGCTGGAAAGTATATTACTTTACTGGAAAGTGGATGACTTTGCTGGAAAGTAGATTACTTTGCTGGAAAGTAGATTACTTTGCTGAAAAGTAGACTACATTGCTAGAAAGTAGATTACTTTGCTGAAAAGTAGATTACTTTGCTGAAAAGTAGATTACTTTGCTGAAAAGTAGATTACTTTGCTGAAAAGTAGATTTCTTTGCTGAAAAGTAGATTACTTTGCTGAAAAGTAGATTACTTTGCTGAAAAGTAGATTCCTTTGCTGGAAAGTAGATTACTTTGCTGGAAAGTGGATTACTTTGCTGGAAAGTAGATTGCTTTGCTGGAAAGTAGATTACTTTGCTGGAAAGTATATTACTTTGCTGGAAAATGGATTACTTTGCTGGAAAGTAGATTACTTTGCTGGAAAGTAGATTACTTTGCTGGAAAGTAGTTTACTTTGCCGGAAAGTAGATTACATTGCTAGAAAGTAGATTACTTTGCTGAAAAGTAGATTACTTTGCTGAAAAGTAGATTACTTTGCTGTAAAGTAGATTACTTTGCTGAAAAGTAGATTTCTTTGCTGAAAAGTAGATTACTTTGCTGAAAAGTAGATTACTTTGCTGAAAAGTAGATTCCTTTGCTGGAAAGTAGATTACTTTGCTGGAAAGTGGATTACTTTGCTGGAAAGTAGATTGCTTTGCTGGAAAGTAGATTACTTTGCTGGAAAGTATATTACTTTGCTGGAAAATGGATTACTTTGCTGGAAAGTAGATTACTTTGCTGGAAAGTAGATTGCTTTGCTGGAAAGTAGATTACTTTGCTGGAAAGTAGATTACTTTGCTGGAAAGTAGATTACATTGCTGGAAAGTGGATAACTTTGCTGGAAAGTAGATTATTTTGCTGGAAAGTAGATTACTTTGCTGCAAAGTGGATTACTTTGCTGGAAAGTTGATTGCTTTGCTGGAAAATATATCACATTGCTGGAAAGTAGATTACTTTGCTGGAAAGTAGATTACTTTGCTTGAAAGTAGATTACTTTGCTGGAAAGTAGATTACTTTGCTGGAAAGTAGATTACTTTGCTGGAAAGTAGATTACATTTCTGGAAAGTAGATTACTTTGCTGGAAAGTATATTACTTTACTGGAAAGTGGATGACTTTGCTGGAAAGTAGATTACTTTGCTGGAAAGTAGATTACTTTGCTGTAAAGTAGATTACTTTGCTGGAAAGTAGATTACATTGCTGGAAAGTGGATAACTTTGCTGAAAAGTAGATTACTTTGCTGAAAAGTAGATTACTTTGCTGAAAAGTAGATTACTTTGCTGAAAAGTAGATTACTTTGCTGAAAAGTAGATTTCTTTGCTGGAAAGTAGATTACATTGCCGGAAAGTAGATTACTTTGCTGGAAAGTATATTACTTTGCTGGAAAATGGATTACTTTGCTGGAAAGTAGATTACTTTGCTGGAAAGTAGATTACTTTGCTGGAAAGTAGTTTACTTTGCTGGAAAGTAGATTACTTTGCTGAAAAGTAGATTACTTTGCTGAAAAGTAGATTACTTTGCTGAAAAGTAGATTACTTTGCTGAAAAGTAGATTTCTTTGCTGGAAAGTAGATTACATTGCCGGAAAGTAGTTTACTTTGCTGGAAAGTAGATTACATTGCTGGAAAGTGGATAACTTTGCTGGAAAGTAGATTATTTTGCTGGAAAGTAGATTACTTTCCTGGAAAGTGGATTACTTTGCTGGAAAGTTGATTGCTTTGCTGGAAAATATATAACATTGCTGGAAAGTAGATTACTTTGCTGGAAAGTAGATTACTTTGCTGAAAAGGATATTACTTTGCTGGAAAGTATATTACTTTACTGGAAAGTGGATGACTTTGCTGGAAAGTAGATTACTTTGCTGGAAAGTAGATTACTTTGCTGGTAGACTACATTGCTGGAAAGTAGATTACTTTGCTGAAAAGTAGATTACTTTGCTGAAAAGTAGATTACTTTGCTGAAAAGTAGATTACTTTGCTGAAAAGTAGATTACTTTGCTGGAAAGTAGATTACTTTGCTGAAAAGTAGATTACTTTGCTGGAAAGTAGATTACATTGCCGGAAAGGAAATTTCATTGCTGAAAAGTAGATTACTTTGCTGAAAAGTAGATTACTTTGCTGAAAAGTAGATTACTTTGCTGAAAAGTAGATTACTTTGCTGGAAAGTAGATTACTTTGCTGGAAAGTGGATTACTTTGCTGGAAAGTAGATTGCTTTGCTGGAAAGTAGATTACTTTGCTGCAAAGTATATTACTTTGCTGGAAAATGGATTACTTGCTGGAAAGTAGATTACTTTGCTGGAAAGTAGATTACTTTGCTGGAAAGTAGTTTACTTTGCTGGAAAGTAGATTACATTGCTGGAAAGTGGATAACTTTGCTGGAAAGTAGATTATTTTGCTGGAAAGTAGATTACTTTGCTGGAAAGTAGTTTACTTTGCTGGAAAGTAGATTACTTTGCTGAAAAGTAGATTACTTTGCTGAAAAGTAGATTACTTTGCTGAAAAGTAGATTACTTTGCTGAAAAGTAGATTTCTTTGCTGGAAAGTAGATTACATTGCCGGAAAGTAGTTTACTTTGCTGGAAAGTAGATTACATTGCTGGAAAGTGGATAACTTTGCTGGAAAGTAGATTATTTTGCTGGAAAGTAGATTACTTTCCTGGAAAGTGGATTACTTTGCTGGAAAGTTGATTGCTTTGCTGGAAAATATATAACATTGCTGGAAAGTAGATTACTTTGCTGGAAAGTAGATTACTTTGCTGAAAAGGATATTACTTTGCTGAAAAGTAGATTACTTTGCTGAAAAGTAGATTACTTTGCTGAAAAGTAGATTACTTTGCTGAAAAGTAGATTTCTTTGCTGGAAAGTAGATTACATTGCCGGAAAGTAGTTTACTTTGCTGGAAAGTAGATTACATTGCTGGAAAGTGGATAACTTTGCTGGAAAGTAGATTATTTTGCTGGAAAGTAGATTACTTTCCTGGAAAGTGGATTACTTTGCTGGAAAGTTGATTGCTTTGCTGGAAAATATATAACATTGCTGGAAAGTAGATTACTTTGCTGGAAAGTAGATTACTTTGCTGAAAAGGATATTACTTTGCTGGAAAGTATATTACTTTACTGGAAAGTGGATGACTTTGCTGGAAAGTAGATTACTTTGCTGGAAAGTAGATTACTTTGCTGAAAAGTAGACTACATTGCTAGAAAGTAGATTACTTTGCTGAAAAGTAGATTACTTTGCTGAAAAGTAGATTACTTTGCTGAAAAGTAGATTACTTTGCTGAAAAGTAGATTTCTTTGCTGAAAAGTAGATTACTTTGCTGAAAAGTAGATTACTTTGCTGAAAAGTAGATTCCTTTGCTGGAAAGTAGATTACTTTGCTGGAAAGTGGATTACTTTGCTGGAAAGTAGATTGCTTTGCTGGAAAGTAGATTACTTTGCTGGAAAGTATATTACTTTGCTGGAAAATGGATTACTTTGCTGGAAAGTAGATTACTTTGCTGGAAAGTAGATTACTTTGCTGGAAAGTAGTTTACTTTGCCGGAAAGTAGATTACATTGCTAGAAAGTAGATTACTTTGCTGAAAAGTAGATTACTTTGCTGAAAAGTAGATTACTTTGCTGAAAAGTAGATTACTTTGCTGAAAAGTAGATTTCTTTGCTGAAAAGTAGATTACTTTGCTGAAAAGTAGATTACTTTGCTGAAAAGTAGATTCCTTTGCTGGAAAGTAGATTACTTTGCTGGAAAGTGGATTACTTTGCTGGAAAGTAGATTGCTTTGCTGGAAAGTAGATTACTTTGCTGGAAAGTATATTACTTTGCTGGAAAATGGATTACTTTGCTGGAAAGTAGATTACTTTGCTGGAAAGTAGATTGCTTTGCTGGAAAGTAGATTACTTTGCTGGAAAGTAGATTACTTTGCTGGAAAGTAGATTACATTGCTGGAAAGTGGATAACTTTGCTGGAAAGTAGATTATTTTGCTGGAAAGTAGATTACTTTGCTGCAAAGTGGATTACTTTGCTGGAAAGTTGATTGCTTTGCTGGAAAATATATCACATTGCTGGAAAGTAGATTACTTTGCTGGAAAGTAGATTACTCTGCTTGAAAGTAGATTACTTTGCTGGAAAGTAGATTACTTTGCTGGAAAGTAGATTACTTTGCTGGAAAGTAGATTACATTTCTGGAAAGTAGATTACTTTGCTGGAAAGTATATTACTTTACTGGAAAGTGGATGACTTTGCTGGAAAGTAGATTACTTTGCTGGAAAGTAGATTACTTTGCTGTAAAGTAGATTACTTTGCTGGAAAGTAGATTACATTGCTGGAAAGTGGATAACTTTGCTGAAAAGTAGATTACTTTGCTGAAAAGTAGATTACTTTGCTGAAAAGTAGATTACTTTGCTGAAAAGTAGATTACTTTGCTGAAAAGTAGATTTCTTTGCTGGAAAGTAGATTACATTGCCGGAAAGTAGATTACTTTGCTGGAAAGTATATTACTTTGCTGGAAAATGGATTACTTTGCTGGAAAGTAGATTACTTTGCTGGAAAGTAGATTACTTTGCTGGAAAGTAGTTTACTTTGCTGGAAAGTAGATTACTTTGCTGAAAAGTAGATTACTTTGCTGAAAAGTAGATTACTTTGCTGAAAAGTAGATTACTTTGCTGAAAAGTAGATTTCTTTGCTGGAAAGTAGATTACATTGCCGGAAAGTAGTTTACTTTGCTGGAAAGTAGATTACATTGCTGGAAAGTGGATAACTTTGCTGGAAAGTAGATTATTTTGCTGGAAAGTAGATTACTTTCCTGGAAAGTGGATTACTTTGCTGGAAAGTTGATTGCTTTGCTGGAAAATATATAACATTGCTGGAAAGTAGATTACTTTGCTGGAAAGTAGATTACTTTGCTGAAAAGGATATTACTTTGCTGGAAAGTATATTACTTTACTGGAAAGTGGATGACTTTGCTGGAAAGTAGATTACTTTGCTGGAAAGTAGATTACTTTGCTGAAAAGTAGACTACATTGCTGGAAAGTAGATTACTTTGCTGAAAAGTAGATTACTTTGCTGAAAAGTAGATTACTTTGCTGAAAAGTAGATTACTTTGCTGAAAAGTAGATTACTTTGCTGGAAAGTAGATTACTTTGCTGAAAAGTAGATTACTTTGCTGGAAAGTAGATTACATTGCCGGAAAGGAAATTTCATTGCTGAAAAGTAGATTACTTTGCTGAAAAGTAGATTACTTTGCTGAAAAGTAGATTACTTTGCTGAAAAGTAGATTACTTTGCTGGAAAGTAGATTACTTTGCTGGAAAGTGGATTACTTTGCTGGAAAGTAGATTGCTTTGCTGGAAAGTAGATTACTTTGCTGCAAAGTATATTACTTTGCTGGAAAATGGATTACTTGCTGGAAAGTAGATTACTTTGCTGGAAAGTAGATTACTTTGCTGGAAAGTAGTTTACTTTGCTGGAAAGTAGATTACATTGCTGGAAAGTGGATAACTTTGCTGGAAAGTAGATTATTTTGCTGGAAAGTAGATTACTTTGCTGCAAAGAATCAAAACTTCCCCTGTCCACCCCTATTTCAGTGGAAATTTCCACCTGGACAAAAGTGGACTGTCCAGTGGACAGTATACATATAGTATCAAAACTTCCACTGTCCACCTCAATTTTAGTGGAAATTTCCACTTTTGTCCACCTGGAAGATTTCCACTATCCAGTGGACATTGATTCTCTGCTTTGCTGGAAAGTGGATTACATTGCTGGAAAGTTGATTACTTTGCTGGAAAGTGGATTACTTTGCTGGAAAGTTGATTGCTTTGCTGGAAAATATATTACATTGCTGGAAAGTAGATTACTTTGCTGGAAAGTAGATTACTTTGCTTAAAAGTATATTACTTTGCTGGAAAGTATATTACTTTACTGGAAAGTGGATAACTTTGCTGGAAAGTAGATTACTTTGCTGGAAAGTAGATTAGTTTGCTGTAAAGTAGATTACTTTGCTGGAAAGTAGATTACTTTGCTGGAAAGTAGATTACTTTGCTTGAAAGTAGATTACTTTGCTCGAAAGTAGATTACTTTGCTGGAAAGTAGATTACTTTGCTGTAAAGTAGATTACTTTGCTGTAAAGTAGATTACTTTGCTGGAAAGTAGATTACTTTGCTGGAAAGTAGATTATATTGCTGGAAAGTAGATTACATTGCTGGAAAGTGGATAACTTTGTTGAAAAGTAGATTACTTTGCTGAAAAGTAGACTACATTGCTGGAAAGTAGATTACTTTGCTGAAAAGTAGATTACTTTGCTGAAAAGTAGATTACTTTGCTGAAAAGTAGATTACTTTGCTGAAAAGTAGATTTCTTTGCTGGAAAGTAGATTACATTGCCGGAAAGTAGTTTACTTTGCTGGAAAGTAGATTACATTGCTGGAAAGTGGATAACTTTGCTGGAAAGTAGATTATTTTGCTGGAAAGTAGATTACTTTCCTGGAAAGTGGATTACTTTGCTGGAAAGTTGATTGCTTTGCTGGGAAATATATAACATTGCTGGAAAGTAGATTACTTTGCTGGAAAGTAGATTACTTTGCTGAAAAGGATATTACTTTTCTGGAAAGTATATTACTTTACTGGAAAGTGGATGACTTTGCTGGAAAGTAGATTACTTTGCTGGAAAGTAGATTACTTTGCTGAAAAGTAGACTACATTGCTGGAAAGTAGATTACTTTGCTGAAAAGTAGATTACTTTGCTGAAAAGTAGATTACTTTGCTGAAAAGTAGATTACTTTGCTGAAAAGTAGATTTCTTTGCTGAAAAGTAGATTACTTTGCTGAAAAGTAGATTACTTTGCTGAAAAGTAGATTCCTTTGCTGGAAAGTAGATTACTTTGCTGGAAAGTGGATTACTTTGCTGGAAAGTAGATTGCTTTGCTGGAAAGTAGATTACTTTGCTGAAAAGTAGATTACTTTGCTGAAAAGTAGATTTCTTTGCTGGAAAGTAGATTACATTGCCGGAAAGTAGTTTACTTTGCTGGAAAGTAGATTACATTGCTGGAAAGTGGATAACTTTGCTGGAAAGTAGATTATTTTGCTGGAAAGTAGATTACTTTGCTGCAAAGTGGATTACTTTGCTGGAAAGTTGATTGCTTTGCTGGAAAATATATAACATTGCTGGAAAGTAGATTACTTTGCTGGAAAGTAGATTACTTTGCTGAAAAGGATATTACTTTGCTGAAAAGGATATTACTTTGCTGGAAAGTATATTACTTTACTGGAAAGTGGATGACTTTGCTGGAAAGTATATTACTTTGCTGGAAAGTAGATTACTTTGCTGAAAAGTAGACTACATTGCTGGAAAGTAGATTACTTTGCTGAAAAGTAGATTACTTTGCTGAAAAGTAGATTACTTTGCTGAAAAGTAGATTACTTTGCTGAAAAGTAGATTACTTTGCTGGAAAGTAGATTACTTTGCTGAAAAGTAGATTACTTTGCTGGAAAGTAGATTACATTGCCGGAAAGGAAATTTCATTGCTGAAAAGTAGATTACTTTGCTGAAAAGTAGATTACTTTGCTGAAAAGTAGATTACTTTGCTGAAAGTAGATTACTTTGCTGGAAAGTAGATTACTTTGCTGGAAAGTGGATTACTTTGCTGGAAAGTAGATTGCTTTGCTGGAAAGTAGATTACTTTGCTGCAAAGTATATTACTTTGCTGGAAAATGGATTACTTGCTGGAAAGTAGATTACTTTGCTGGAAAGTAGATTACTTTGCTGGAAAGTAGTTTACTTTGCTGGAAAGTAGATTACATTGCTGGAAAGTGGATAACTTTGCTGGAAAGTAGATTATTTTGCTGGAAAGTAGATTACTTTGCTGCAAAGAATCAAAACTTCCCCTGTCCACCCCTATTTCAGTGGAAATTTCCACTGGACAAAAGTGGACTGTCCAGTGGACAGTATACATATAGTATCAAAACTTCCACTGTCCACCTCAATTTTAGTGGAAATTTCCACTTTTGTCCACCTGGAAGATTTCCACTATCCAGTGGACATTGATTCTCTGCTTTGCTGGAAAGTGGATTACATTGCTGGAAAGTTGATTACTTTGCTGGAAAGTGGATTACTTTGCTGGAAAGTTGATTGCTTTGCTGGAAAATATATTACATTGCTGGAAAGTAGATTACTTTGCTGGAAAGTAGATTACTTTGCTTAAAAGTATATTACTTTGCTGGAAAGTATATTACTTTACTGGAAAGTGGATAACTTTGCTGGAAAGTAGATTACTTTGCTGGAAAGTAGATTAGTTTGCTGTAAAGTAGATTACTTTGCTGGAAAGTAGATTACTTTGCTGGAAAGTAGATTACTTTGCTGAAAAGTAGATTACTTTGCTGGAAAGTAGATTACTTTGCTGGAAAGTAGATTACTTTGCTGTAAAGTAGATTACTTTGCTGTAAAGTAGATTACTTTGCTGGAAAGTAGATTACTTTGCTGGAAAGTAGATTATATTGCTGGAAAGTAGATTACATTGCTGGAAAGTGGATAACTTTGCTGTAAAGTAGATTACTTTGCTGAAAAGTAGACTACATTGCTGGAAAGTAGATTACTTTGCTGAAAAGTAGATTACTTTGCTGAAAAGTAGATTACTTTGCTGAAAAGTAGATTACTTTGCTGAAAAGTAGATTTCTTTGCTGGAAAGTAGATTACATTGCCGGAAAGTAGTTTACTTTGCTGGAAAGTAGATTACATTGCTGGAAAGTGGATAACTTTGCTGGAAAGTAGATTATTTTGCTGGAAAGTAGATTACTTTCCTGGAAAGTGGATTACTTTGCTGGAAAGTTGATTGCTTTGCTGGAAAATATATAACATTGCTGGAAAGTAGATTACTTTGCTGGAAAGTAGATTACTTTGCTGAAAAGGATATTACTTTGCTGGAAAGTATATTACTTTACTGGAAAGTGGATGACTTTGCTGGAAAGTAGATTACTTTGCTGGAAAGTAGATTACTTTGCTGAAAAGTAGACTACATTGCTGGAAAGTAGATTACTTTGCTGAAAAGTAGATTACTTTGCTGAAAAGTAGATTACTTTGCTGAAAAGTAGATTTCTTTGCTGAAAAGTAGATTACTTTGCTGAAAAGTAGATTACTTTGCTGAAAAGTAGATTCCTTTGCTGGAAAGTAGATTACTTTGCTGGAAAGTGGATTACTTTGCTGGAAAGTAGATTGCTTTGCTGGAAAGTAGATTACTTTGCTGGAAAGTATATTACTTTGCTGGAAAATGGATTACTTTGCTGGAAAGTAGATTACTTTGCTTGAAAGTAGATTACTTTGCTCGAAAGTAGATTACTTTGCTGGAAAGTAGATTACTTTGCTGTAAAGTAGATTACTTTGCTGTAAAGTAGATTACTTTGCTGGAAAGTAGATTACTTTGCTGGAAAGTAGATTATATTGCTGGAAAGTAGATTACATTGCTGGAAAGTGGATAACTTTGTTGAAAAGTAGATTACTTTGCTGAAAAGTAGACTACATTGCTGGAAAGTAGATTACTTTGCTGAAAAGTAGATTACTTTGCTGAAAAGTAGATTACTTTGCTGAAAAGTAGATTACTTTGCTGAAAAGTAGATTTCTTTGCTGGAAAGTAGATTACATTGCCGGAAAGTAGTTTACTTTGCTGGAAAGTAGATTACATTGCTGGAAAGTGGATAACTTTGCTGGAAAGTAGATTATTTTGCTGGAAAGTAGATTACTTTCCTGGAAAGTGGATTACTTTGCTGGAAAGTTGATTGCTTTGCTGGAAAATTTATAACATTGCTGGAAAGTAGATTACTTTGCTGGAAAGTAGATTACTTTGCTGAAAAGGATATTACTTTGCTGGAAAGTATATTACTTTACTGGAAAGTGGATGACTTTGCTGGAAAGTAGATTACTTTGCTGGAAAGTAGATTACTTTGCTGAAAGTAGACTACATTGCTGGAAAGTAGATTACTTTGCTGAAAAGTAGATTACTTTGCTGAAAAGTAGATTACTTTGCTGAAAAGTAGATTTCTTTGCTGAAAAGTAGATTACTTTGCTGAAAAGTAGATTACTTTGCTGAAAAGTAGATTCCTTTGCTGGAAAGTAGATTACTTTGCTGGAAAGTGGATTACTTTGCTGGAAAGTAGATTGCTTTGCTGGAAAGTAGATTACTTTGCTGGAAAGTATATTACTTTGCTGGAAAGTGGATTACTTTGCTGGAAAGTAGATTACTTTGCTGGAAAGTAGATTACTTTGCTGGAAAGTAGATTACATTGCTGGAAAGTGGATAACTTTGCTGGAAAGTAGATTATTTTGCTGGAAAGTAGATTACTTTGCTGCAAAGTGGATTACTTTGCTGGAAAGTTGATTGCTTTGCTGGAAAATATATCACATTGCTGGAAAGTAGATTACTTTGCTGGAAAGTAGATTACTTTGCTGGAAAGTAGATTACTTTGCTGGAAAGTAGATTACTTTGCTGGACAGTAGATTACTTTGCTGGAAAGTAGATTACTTTGCTGGAAAGTAGATTACTTTGCTGGAAAGTAGATTACTTTGCTGGAAAGTAGATTACTTTGCTGGAAAGTAGATTACTTTGCTGGAAAGTAGATTACTTTGCTGTAAAGTAGATTACTTTGCTGGAAAGTAGATTACATTGCTGGAAAGTGGATAACTTTGCTGAAAGTAGATTACTTTGCTGAAAAGTAGATTACTTTGCTGAAAAGTAGATTACTTTGCTGAAAGTAGATTACTTTGCTGAAAGTAGATTTCTTTGCTGGAAAGTAGATTACATTGCCGGAAAGTAGATTACTTTGCTGGAAAGTAGATTACTTTGCTGGAAAATGGATTACTTTGCTGGAAAGTAGATTACTTTGCTGGAAAGTAGATTACTTTGCTGGAAAGTAGTTTACTTTGCTGGAAAGTAGATTACTTTGCTGAAAAGTAGATTACTTTGCTGAAAAGTAGATTACTTTGCTGAAAAGTAGATTACTTTGCTGAAAAGTAGATTTCTTTGCTGGAAAGTAGATTACATTGCCGGAAAGTAGTTTACTTTGCTGGAAAGTAGATTACATTGCTGGAAAGTGGATAACTTTGCTGGAAAGTAGATTATTTTGCTGGAAAGTAGATTACTTTCCTGGAAAGTGGATTACTTTGCTGGAAAGTTGATTGCTTTGCTGGAAAATATATAACATTGCTGGAAAGTAGATTACTTTGCTGGAAAGTAGATTACTTTGCTGAAAAGGATATTACTTTGCTGAAAAGTAGATTACTTTGCTGAAAAGTAGATTACTTTGCTGAAAAGTAGATTACTTTGCTGAAAAGTAGATTTCTTTGCTGGAAAGTAGATTACATTGCCGGAAAGTAGTTTACTTTGCTGGAAAGTAGATTACATTGCTGGAAAGTGGATAACTTTGCTGGAAAGTAGATTATTTGCTGGAAAGTAGATTACTTTCCTGGAAAGTGGATTACTTTGCTGGAAAGTTGATTGCTTTGCTGGAAAATATATAACATTGCTGGAAAGTAGATTACTTTGCTGGAAAGTAGATTACTTTGCTGAAAAGGATATTACTTTGCTGGAAAGTATATTACTTTACTGGAAAGTGGATGACTTTGCTGGAAAGTAGATTACTTTGCTGGAAAGTAGATTACTTTGCTGAAAAGTAGACTACATTGCTAGAAAGTAGATTACTTTGCTGAAAAGTAGATTACTTTGCTGAAAAGTAGATTACTTTGCTGAAAAGTAGATTACTTTGCTGAAAAGTAGATTTCTTTGCTGAAAAGTAGATTACTTTGCTGAAAAGTAGATTACTTTGCTGAAAAGTAGATTCCTTTGCTGGAAAGTAGATTACTTTGCTGGAAAGTGGATTACTTTGCTGGAAAGTAGATTGCTTTGCTGGAAAGTAGATTACTTTGCTGGAAAGTATATTACTTTGCTGGAAAATGGATTACTTTGCTGGAAAGTAGATTACTTTGCTGGAAAGTAGATTACTTTGCTGGAAAGTAGTTTACTTTGCCGGAAAGTAGATTACATTGCTAGAAAGTAGATTACTTTGCTGAAAAGTAGATTACTTTGCTGAAAAGTAGATTACTTTGCTGAAAAGTAGATTACTTTGCTGAAAAGTAGATTTCTTTGCTGAAAAGTAGATTACTTTGCTGAAAAGTAGATTACTTTGCTGAAAAGTAGATTCCTTTGCTGGAAAGTAGATTACTTTGCTGGAAAGTGGATTACTTTGCTGGAAAGTAGATTGCTTTGCTGGAAAGTAGATTACTTTGCTGGAAAGTATATTACTTTGCTGGAAAATGGATTACTTTGCTGGAAAGTAGATTACTTTGCTGGAAAGTAGATTGCTTTGCTGGAAAGTAGATTACTTTGCTGGAAAGTAGATTACTTTGCTGGAAAGTAGATTACATTGCTGGAAAGTGGATAACTTTGCTGGAAAGTAGATTATTTTGCTGGAAAGTAGATTACTTTGCTGCAAAGTGGATTACTTTGCTGGAAAGTTGATTGCTTTGCTGGAAAATATATCACATTGCTGGAAAGTAGATTACTTTGCTGGAAAGTAGATTACTCTGCTTGAAAGTAGATTACTTTGCTGGAAAGTAGATTACTTTGCTGGAAAGTAGATTACTTTGCTGGAAAGTAGATTACATTTCTGGAAAGTAGATTACTTTGCTGGAAAGTATATTACTTTACTGGAAAGTGGATGACTTTGCTGGAAAGTAGATTACTTTGCTGGAAAGTAGATTACTTTGCTGTAAAGTAGATTACTTTGCTGGAAAGTAGATTACATTGCTGGAAAGTGGATAACTTTGCTGAAAAGTAGATTACTTTGCTGAAAAGTAGATTACTTTGCTGAAAAGTAGATTACTTTGCTGAAAAGTAGATTACTTTGCTGAAAAGTAGATTCTATTGCTGGAAAGTAGATTACATTGCGGAAAGTAGATTACTTTGCTGGAAAGTATATTACTTTGCTGGAAAATGGATTACTTTGCTGGAAAGTAGATTACTTTGCTGGAAAGTAGATTACTTTGCTGGAAAGTAGTTTACTTTGCTGGAAAGTAGATTACTTTGCTGAAAAGTAGATTACTTTGCTGAAAAGTAGATTACTTTGCTGAAAAGTAGATTACTTTGCTGAAAAGTAGATTTCTTTGCTGGAAAGTAGATTACATTGCCGGAAAGTAGTTTACTTTGCTGGAAAGTAGATTACATTGCTGGAAAGTGGATAACTTTGCTGGAAAGTAGATTATTTGCTGGAAAGTAGATTACTTTCCTGGAAAGTGGATTACTTTGCTGGAAAGTGATTGCTTTGCTGGAAAATATATAACATTGCTGGAAAGTAGATTACTTTGCTGGAAAGTAGATTACTTTGCTGAAAAGGATATTACTTTGCTGGAAAGTATATTACTTTACTGGAAAGTGGATGACTTTGCTGGAAAGTAGATTACTTTGCTGGAAAGTAGATTACTTTGCTGAAAAGTAGACTACATTGCTGGAAAGTAGATTACTTTGCTGAAAAGTAGATTACTTTGCTGAAAAGTAGATTACTTTGCTGAAAAGTAGATTACTTTGCTGAAAAGTAGATTACTTTGCTGGAAAGTAGATTACTTTGCTGAAAAGTAGATTACTTTGCTGGAAAGTAGATTACATTGCCGGAAAGGAAATTTCATTGCTGAAAAGTAGATTACTTTGCTGAAAAGTAGATTACTTTGCTGAAAAGTAGATTACTTTGCTTGAAAGTAGATTACTTTGCTGGAAAGTAGATTACTTTGCTGGAAAGTGGATTACTTTGCTGGAAAGTAGATTGCTTTGCTGGAAAGTAGATTACTTTGCTGCAAAGTATATTACTTTGCTGGAAAATGGATTACTTGCTGGAAAGTAGATTACTTTGCTGGAAAGTAGATTACTTTGCTGGAAAGTAGTTTACTTTGCTGGAAAGTAGATTACATTGCTGGAAAGTGGATAACTTTGCTGGAAAGTAGATTACTTTGCTGGAAAGTAGATTACTTTGCTGGAACGTAGATTACTTTGCTGGAAAGTAGATTACTTTGCTGGAAAAGTAGATTACTTTGCTGAAAAGTAGATTACTTTGCTGAAAGTAGATTACTTTGCTGGAAAGTAGATTTCTTTGCTGGAAAGTAGATTACTTTGCTGGAAAGTAGATTACTTTGCTGGAAAGTAGATTACATTGCTGGAAAGTGGATAACTTTGCTGGAAAGTAGATTACTTTGCTGGAAAGTAGATTACTTTGCTGGAAAGTGGATTACTTTGCTGGAAAGTAGATTGCTTTGCTGGAAAATATATAACATTGCTGGAAAGTAGATTACTTTGCTGGAAAGTAGATTACTTTGCTGAAAAGGATATTACTTTGCTGAAAAGTAGATTACTTTGCTGAAAGTAGATTACTTTGCTGAAAAGTAGATTACTTTGCTGAAAAGTAGATTACTTTGCTGGAAAGTAGATTACATTGCTGGAAAGTAGATTACTTTGCTGGAAAGTAGATTACATTGCTGGAAAGTGGATAACTTTGCTGGAAAGTAGATTACTTTGCTGGAAAGTAGATTACTTTGCTGGAAAGTAGATTACTTTGCTGGAAAGTAGATTACTTTGCTGGAAAGTATATTACATTGCTGGAAAGTAGATTACATTGCTGGAAAGTAGATTACTTTGCTGGAAAGTAGATTACTTTGCTGGAAAGTATATTACTTTGCTGGAAAGTAGATTACTTTGCTGGAAAGTAGATTACTTTGCTGGAAAGTAGATTACTTTGCTGAAAAGTAGACTACATTGCTAGAAAGTAGATTACTTTGCTGAAAAGTAGATTACTTTGCTGAAAAGTAGATTACTTTGCTGAAAAGTAGATTACTTTGCTGAAAAGTAGATTACTTTGCTGAAAAGTAGATTACTTTGCTGAAAAGTAGATTACTTTGCTGAAAAGTAGATTACTTTGCTGGAAAGTAGATTACTTTGCTGGAAAGTTGATTACTTTGCTGGAAAGTAGATTGCTTTGCTGGAAAGTAGATTACTTTGCTGGAAAGTAGATTACTTTGCTGGAAAGTAGATTACTTTGCTGGAAAGTAGATTACTTTGCTGGAAAGTAGATTACTTTGCTGGAAAGTAGATTACTTTGCCGGAAAGTAGATTACATTGCTGGAAAGTAGATTACTTTGCTGAAAAGTAGATTACTTTGCTGAAAAGTAGATTACTTTGCTGGAAAGTAGATTACTTTGCTGGAAAGTAGATTACTTTGCTGGAAAGTAGATTACTTTGCTGGAAAGTAGATTACTTTGCTGGAAAGTAGATTCCTTTGCTGGAAAGTAGATTACTTTGCTGGAAAGTAGATTACTTTGCTGGAAAGTAGATTACTTTGCTGGAAAGTAGATTACTTTGCTGGAAAGTATATTACTTTGCTGGAAAGTAGATTACTTTGCTGGAAAGTAGATTACTTTGCTGGAAAGTAGATTGCTTTGCTGGAAAGTAGATTACTTTGCTGGAAAGTAGATTACTTTGCTGGAAAGTAGATTACATTGCTGGAAAGTGGATAACTTTGCTGGAAAGTAGATTACTTTGCTGGAAAGTAGATTACTTTGCTGCAAAGTGGATTACTTTGCTGGAAAGTTGATTGCTTTGCTGGAAAATATATCACATTGCTGGAAAGTAGATTACTTTGCTGGAAAGTAGATTACTTTGCTTGAAAGTAGATTACTTTGCTGGAAAGTAGATTACTTTGCTGGAAAGTAGATTACTTTGCTGGAAAGTAGATTACATTTCTGGAAAGTAGATTACTTTGCTGGAAAGTAGATTACTTTGCTGGAAAGTAGATTACTTTGCTGGAAAGTAGATTACTTTGCTGGAAAGTAGATTACTTTGCTGTAAAGTAGATTACTTTGCTGGAAAGTAGATTACATTGCTGGAAAGTGGATAACTTTGCTGAAAAGTAGATTACTTTGCTGAAAAGTAGATTACTTTGCTGAAAAGTAGATTACTTTGCTGAAAAGTAGATTACTTTGCTGAAAAGTAGATTTCTTTGCTGGAAAGTAGATTACATTGCCGGAAAGTAGATTACTTTGCTGGAAAGTAGATTACTTTGCTGGAAAGTGGATTACTTTGCTGGAAAGTAGATTACTTTGCTGGAAAGTAGATTACTTTGCTGGAAAGTAGTTTACTTTGCTGGAAAGTAGATTACTTTGCTGGAAAGTAGATTACTTTGCTGAAAAGTAGATTACTTTGCTGAAAAGTAGATTACTTTGCTGAAAAGTAGATTACTTTGCTGGAAAGTAGATTACATTGCCGGAAAGTAGTTTACTTTGCTGGAAAGTAGATTACATTGCTGGAAAGTGGATAACTTTGCTGGAAAGTAGATTATTTTGCTGGAAAGTAGATTACTTTCCTGGAAAGTGGATTACTTTGCTGGAAAGTTGATTGCTTTGCTGGAAAATATATAACATTGCTGGAAAGTAGATTACTTTGCTGGAAAGTAGATTACTTTGCTGAAAAGGATATTACTTTGCTGGAAAGTATATTACTTTACTGGAAAGTGGATGACTTTGCTGGAAAGTAGATTACTTTGCTGGAAAGTAGATTACTTTGCTGAAAAGTAGACTACATTGCTGGAAAGTAGATTACTTTGCTGAAAAGTAGATTACTTTGCTGAAAAGTAGATTACTTTGCTGTAAAGTAGATTACTTTGCTGAAAAGTAGATTACTTTGCTGGAAAGTAGATTACTTTGCTGAAAAGTAGATTACTTTGCTGGAAAGTAGATTACATTGCCGGAAAGGAAATTTCATTGCTGAAAAGTAGATTACTTTGCTGAAAAGTAGATTACTTTGCTGAAAAGTAGATTACTTTGCTGAAAAGTAGATTACTTTGCTGGAAAGTAGATTACTTTGCTGGAAAGTGGATTACTTTGCTGGAAAGTAGATTGCTTTGCTGGAAAGTAGATTACTTTGCTGCAAAGTATATTACTTTGCTGGAAAATGGATTACTTGCTGGAAAGTAGATTACTTTGCTGGAAAGTAGATTACTTTGCTGGAAAGTAGTTTACTTTGCTGGAAAGTAGATTACATTGCTGGAAAGTGGATAACTTTGCTGGAAAGTAGATTATTTGCTGGAAAGTAGATTACTTTGCTGCAAAGAATCAAAACTTCCCCTGTCCACCCCTATTTCAGTGGAAATTTCCACCTGGACAAAAGTGGACTGTCCAGTGGACAGTATACATATAGTATCAAAACTTCCACTGTCCACCTCAATTTTAGTGGAAATTTCCACTTTTGTCCACCTGGAAGATTTCCACTATCCAGTGGACATTGATTCTCTGCTTTGCTGGAAAGTGGATTACATTGCTGGAAAGTTGATTACTTTGCTGGAAAGTGGATTACTTTGCTGGAAAGTTGATTGCTTTGCTGGAAAATATATTACATTGCTGGAAAGTAGATTACTTTGCTGGAAAGTAGATTACTTTGCTTAAAAGTATATTACTTTGCTGGAAAGTATATTACTTTACTGGAAAGTGGATAACTTTGCTGGAAAGTAGATTACTTTGCTGGAAAGTAGATTAGTTTGCTGTAAAGTAGATTACTTTGCTGGAAAGTAGATTACTTTGCTGGAAAGTAGATTACTTTGCTTGAAAGTAGATTACTTTGCTCGAAAGTAGATTACTTTGCTGGAAAGTAGATTACTTTGCTGTAAAGTAGATTACTTTGCTGTAAAGTAGATTACTTTGCTGGAAAGTAGATTACTTTGCTGGAAAGTAGATTATATTGCTGGAAAGTAGATTACATTGCTGGAAAGTGGATAACTTTGTTGAAAAGTAGATTACTTTGCTGAAAAGTAGACTACATTGCTGGAAAGTAGATTACTTTGCTGAAAAGTAGATTACTTTGCTGAAAAGTAGATTACTTTGCTGAAAAGTAGATTACTTTGCTGAAAAGTAGATTTCTTTGCTGGAAAGTAGATTACATTGCCGGAAAGTAGTTTACTTTGCTGGAAAGTAGATTACATTGCTGGAAAGTGGATAACTTTGCTGGAAAGTAGATTATTTTGCTGGAAAGTAGATTACTTTCCTGGAAAGTGGATTACTTTGCTGGAAAGTTGATTGCTTTGCTGGAAATATATAACATTGCTGGAAAGTAGATTACTTTGCTGGAAAGTAGATTACTTTGCTGAAAAGGATATTACTTTGCTGGAAAGTATATTACTTTACTGGAAAGTGGATGACTTTGCTGGAAAGTAGATTACTTTGCTGGAAAGTAGATTACTTTGCTGAAAAGTAGACTACATTGCTGGAAAGTAGATTACTTTGCTGAAAAGTAGATTACTTTGCTGAAAAGTAGATTACTTTGCTGGAAAGTAGATTACTTTGCTGAAAAGTAGATTTCTTTGCTGTAAAGTAGATTACTTTGCTGAAAAGTAGATTACTTTGCTGAAAAGTAGATTACTTTGCTGGAAAGTAGATTACTTTGCTGGAAAGTGGATTACTTTGCTGGAAAGTAGATTGCTTTGCTGGAAAGTAGATTACTTTGCTGGAAAGTATATTACTTTGCTGGAAAATGGATTACTTTGCTGGAAAGTAGATTACTTTGCTGGAAAGTAGATTACTTTGCTGGAAAGTAGATTACATTGCTGGAAAGTGGATAACTTTGCTGGAAAGTAGATTACTTTGCTGGAAAGTAGATTACTTTGCTGGAAAGTAGATTACTTTGCTGGAAAGTAGATTACTTTGCTGGAAAGTATATCACATTGCTGGAAAGTAGATTACTTTGCTGGAAAGTAGATTACTTTGCTTGAAAGTAGATTACTTTGCTGGAAAGTAGATTACTTTGCTGGAAAGTAGATTACTTTGCTGGAAAGTAGATTACTTTGCTGGAAAGTAGATTACTTTGCTGGAAAGTAGATTACTTTGCTGGAAAGTAGATTACTTTGCTGGAAAGTAGATTACTTTGCTGGAAAGTAGATTACTTTGCTGGAAAGTAGATTACTTTGCTGGAAAGTAGATTACTTTGCTGGAAAGTAGATTACTTTGCTGGAAAGTAGATTACTTTGCTGAAAAGTAGATTACTTTGCTGGAAAGTAGATTACTTTGCTGGAAAGTAGATTACTTTGCTTGAAAGTAGATTACTTTGCTGGAAAGTAGATTACTTTGCTGGAAAGTAGATTACTTTGCTGGAAAGTAGATTACTTTGCTGGAAAGTAGATTACTTTGCTGGAAAGTAGATTACTTTGCTGGAAAGTAGATTACTTTGCTGGAAAGTAGATTACTTTGCTGGAAAGTAGATTACTTTGCTGGAAAGTAGATTACTTTGCTGGAAAGTAGATTACTTTGCTGGAAAGTAGATTACTTTGCTGGAAAGTAGATTTCTTTGCTGGAAAGTAGATTACTTTGCTGGAAAGTAGATTACTTTGCTGGAAAGTAGATTACTTTGCTGGAAAGTAGATTACTTTGCTGGAAAGTAGATTACTTTGCTGGAAAGTAGATTACTTTGCTGGAAAGTATATTACTTTGCTGGAAAGTAGATTACTTTGCTGGAAAGTAGATTACTTTGCTGGAAAGTAGATTACTTTGCTGGAAAGTAGATTACTTTGCTGGAAAGTAGATTACTTTGCTGGAAAGTAGATTACTTTGCTGGAAAGTAGATTACTTTGCTGGAAAGTAGATTACTTTGCTGGAAAGTAGATTACTTTGCTGGAAAGTAGATTACTTTGCTGGAAAGTAGATTACTTTGCTGGAAAGTAGATTACTTTGCTGGAAAGTAGATTACTTTGCTGGAAAGTAGATTACTTTGCTGGAAAGTAGATTACTTTGCTGGAAAGTAGATTACTTTGCTGGAAAGTAGATTACTTTGCTGGAAAGTAGATTACTTTGCTGGAAAGTAGATTACTTTGCTGGAAAGTAGATTACTTTGCTGGAAAGTAGATTACTTTGCTGGAAAGTAGATTACTTTGCTGGAAAGTAGATTACTTTGCTGGAAAGTAGATTACTTTGCTGGAAAGTAGATTACTTTGCTGAAAGTAGATTACTTTGCTGGAAAGTAGATTACTTTGCTGGAAAGTAGATTACTTTGCTGGAAAGTAGATTACTTTGCTGGAAAGTAGATTACTTTGCTGGAAAGTAGATTACTTTGCTGGAAAGTAGATTAGTTTGCTGGAAAGTAGATTACTTTGCTGGAAAGTAGATTACCTTGCTGGAAAGTAGATTACTTTGCTGGAAAATAGATTACATTACTGGAAAATAGATTAGCTTGCTGGAAAGTAGATTAATTTGCTGGAAAGTAGATTAGTTTGCTGGAAAGTAGATTACTTTGCTGGAAAGTAGATTACTTTGATGGAAAGTAGATTAATTTGCTGGAAAGGAGATTAATTTGCTGGAAAGTAGATTACTTTGCTGGAAAGTAGATTACTTTGGTGGAAAGTAGATTACTTTGGTTGAAAGTAGATTACTTTGCTGGAAAGTAGATTACTTTGCTGGAAAGTAGATTACTTTGCTGGAAAGTAGATTACATTACTGGAAAGTAGATTACTTTGCTGGAAAGTAGATTACTTTGCTGGAAAGTAGATTACTTTGCTGGAAAGTAGATTACTTTGCTGGAAAGTAGATTACTTTGCTGGAAAAGTAATTACTTGCTGGAAAGTAGATTACTTTGCTGGAAAGTAGATTACTTTGCTGGAAAAGTAGATTACTTTGCTGGAAAGTAGATTACTTTGCTGGAAAGTAGATTACTTTGCTGGAAAGTAGATTACTTTGCTGGAAAGTAGATTACTTTGCTGAAAGTAGATTACTTTGCTGGAAAGTAGATTACTTTGCTGGAAAGTAGATTACTTTGCTGGAAAGTAGATTACTTTGCTGGAAAGTAGATTACTTTGCTGGAAAGTAGATTACTTTGCTGGAAAGTAGATTACTTTGCTGGAAAGTAGATTACTTTGCTGGAAAGTAGATTACTTTGCTGGAAAGTAGATTACTTTGCTGGAAAGTAGATTACTTTGCTGGAAAGTAGATTACTTTGCTGGAAAGTAGATTACTTTGCTGGAAAGTAGATTACTTTGCTGGAAAGTAGATTACTTTGCTGGAAAGTAGATTACTTTGCTGGAAAGTAGATTACTTTGCTGGAAAGTAGATTACTTTGCTGGAAAGTAGATTACATTTGCTGGAAAGTAGATTACTTTGCTGGAAAGTAGATTACTTTGCTGGAAAGTAGATTACTTTGCTGGAAAGTAGATTACTTTGCTGGAAAGTAGATTACTTTGCTGGAAAAGTAGATTACTTTGCTGGAAAGTAGATTACTTTGCTGGAAAGTAGATTACTTTGCTGGAAAGTAGATTACTTTGCTGGAAAGTAGATTACTTTGCTGGAAAGTAGATTACTTTGCTGGAAAGTAGATTACTTTGCTGGAAAGTAGATTACTTTGCTGGAAAGTAGATTACTTTGCTGGAAAGTAGATTACATTGCTGGAAAGTAGATTACATTGCTGGAAAGTAGATTACTTTGCTGGAAAGTAGATTACTTTGCTGGAAAGTAGATTACATTGCTGGAAAGTAGATCTTTGCTGGAAAGTAGATTACTTTTGCTGGAAAGTAGATTACATTGCTGGAAAGTAGATTACATTGCTGGAAAGTAGATTACTTTGCTGGAAAGTAGATTACATTGCTGGAAAGTAGATTACATTGCTGGAAAGTAAATCTCATTGCTTGAAAGTAGATTACTTTGCTGGAAAGTAGATTACATTGCTGGAAAGTAGATTACATTGCTGGAAAGTAGATTACATTGCTGGAAAGTAGATTACTTTGCTGGAAAGTAGATTACTTTGCTGGAAAGTAGATTACTTTGCTGGAAAGTAGATTACATTGCTGGAAAGTAAATTACTTTGCTTGAAAGTAGATTACTTTGCTGGAAAGTAGATTACTTTGCTGGAAAGTAGATTACTTTGCTGGAAAGTAGATTACTTTGCTGGAAAGTAGATTACTTTGCTGGAAAGTAGATTACTTTGCTGGAAAGTAGATTACTTTGCTGGAAAGTAGATTACTTTGCTGGAAAGTAGATTACTTTGCTGGAAAGTAGATTACTTTGCTGGAAAGTAGATTACTTTGCTGGAAAGTAGATTACTTTGCTGGAAAGTAGATTGCTTTGCTGGAAAGTAGATTACTTTGCTGGAAAGTAGATTACTTTGCTGGAAAGTAGATTACTTTGCTTGAAAGTAGATTACTTTGCTGGAAAGTAGATTACTTTGCTGGAAAGTAGATTACTTTGCTGGAAAGTAGATTACTTTGCTGGAAAGTAGATTACTTTGCTGGAAAGTAGATTACTTTGCTGGAAAGTAGATTACATTGCTGGAAAGTAGATTACTTTGCTGGAAAGTAGATTACTTTGCTGGAAAGTAGATTACTTTGCTGGAAAGTAGATTACTTTGCTGGAAAGTAGATTACATTGCTGGAAAGTATATTACATTGCTGGAAAGTAGATTACTTTGCTGGAAAGTAGATTACTTTGCTGGAAAGTAGATTACTTTGCTGGAAAGTAGATTACATTGCTGGAAAGTAGATTACTTTGCTGGAAAGTAGATTACTTTGCTGGAAAGTAGATTACTTTGCTGGAAAGTAGATTACTTTGCTGGAAAGTAGATTACTTTGCTGGAAAGTAGATTACTTTGCTGGAAAGTAGATTACTTTGCTGGAAAGTAGATTACTTTGCTCGAAAGTAGATTACTTTTCTGAAAAGTATATTTCTTTTCTGAAAAGTAGATTACTTTGCTGGAAAGTAGATTACTTTGCTGGAAAGTAGATTACTTTGCTGAAAGTAGATTACTTTGCTGGAAAGTAGATTACTTTGCTGGAAAGTAGATTACTTTGCTGGAAAGTAGATTACTTTGCTGGAAAGTAGATTACTTTGCTGGAAAGTAGATTACTTTGCTGGAAAGTAGATTACTTTGCTGGAAAGTAGATTACTTTGCTGGAAAGTAGATTACTTTGCTGGAAAGTAGATTACTTTGCTGGAAAGTAGATTACTTTGCTGGAAAGTAGATTACTTTGCTGGAAAGTAGATTACTTTGCTGGAAAGTAGATTACTTTGCTGGAAAGTAGATTACTTTGCTGGAAAGTAGATTACTTTGCTGGAAAGTAGATTACTTTGCTGGAAAGTAGATTACTTTGCTGGAAAGTAGATTACTTTGCTGGAAAGTAGATTACTTTGCTGGAAAGTAGATTACTTTGCTGGAAAGTAGATTACTTTGCTGAAAGTAGATTACTTTGCTGGAAAGTAGATTACTTTGCTGGAAAGTAGATTACTTTGCTGGAAAGTAGATTACTTTGCTGGAAAGTAGATTACTTTGCTGGAAAGTAGATTACTTTGCTGGAAAGTAGATTACTTTGCTGGAAAGTAGATTACTTTGCTGGAAAGTAGATTACTTTGCTGGAAAGTAGATTACTTTGCTGGAAAGTAGATTACTTTGCTGGAAAGTAGATTACTTTGCTGGAAAAGTAGATTACTTTGCTGGAAAGTAGATTACTTTGCTGGAAAGTAGATTACTTTGCTGGAAAGTAGATTACTTTGCTGGAAAGTAGATTACTTTGCTGGAAAGTAGATTACTTTGCTGGAAAGTAGATTACTTTGCTGGAAAGTAGATTACTTTGCTGGAAAGTAGATTACTTTGCTGGAAAGTAGATTACTTTGCTGGAAAGTAGATTACTTTGCTGGAAAGTAGATTACTTTGCTGGAAAGTAGATTACTTTGCTGGAAAGTAGATTACTTTGCTGGAAAGAAGATTACTTTGCTTGAAAGTAGATTACTTTGCTGGAAAGTAGATTACTTTGCTGGAAAGTAGATTACTTTGCTGGAAAGTAGATTACTTTGCTGGAAAGTAGATTACTTTGCTGGAAAGTAGATTACTTTGCTGGAAAGTAGATTACTTTGCTGGAAAGTAGATTACTATGCTGGAAAGTAGATTACATTGCTGGAAAGTAGATTACTTTGCTGGAAAGTAGATTACTTTGCTGGAAAGTAGATTACTTTGCTGGAAAGTAGATTACTTTGCTGGAAAGTAGATTACTTTGCTGGAAAGTAGATTACTTTGCTGGAAAGTAGATTACTTTGCTGGAAAGTAGATTACTTTGCTGGAAAGTAGATTACTTTGCTGGAAAGTAGATTACTTTGCTGGAAAGTAGATTACTTTGCTGGAAAGTAGATTACTTTGCTGGAAAGTAGATTACTTTGCTGGAAAGTAGATTACTTTGCTGGAAAGTAGATTACTTTGCTGGAAAGTAGATTACTTGCTGGAAAGTAGATTACTTTGCTGGAAAGTAGATTACTTTGCTGAAAGTAGATTACTTTGCTGAAAGTAGATTACTTTGCTGGAAAGTAGATTACTTTGCTGGAAAGTAGATTACTTTGCTGAAAGTAGATACTTT
>RBVU03000021.1:0-100000 GCA_004115045.4 Sinella curviseta | reverse complement strand
ATGAAATATCCCCATTGTACTCTTTTGAATTGTAAAAATTATACACGGTTTTCAACCGCATTATATGCCTCTCCTCATCCATTATAGCAACGTTTCCTAAATCATTACAATTCTCCAAAACCGCTTCTCGTGATTTATACAACTTAGCTCTGTACTCCGGCGTTGGTGGCAGTAAACCACTGTGATTCAAGATGTACTGCTCGCGATCACTAAACGTATAATTTAGATTGCATCCGTCACCGAACGGTCTACCACGTCCGGAAAAAAGGCTGCCGGAACCATGTCCAGATAACAACATAGCCAGTAGACCAGACACAGCCCCAACTTTTTGAGCCGACTTGTCATTGGTGACATTTCTTTGGAAACAGTGGATTCCAGATTGATTAAAGCAGCTCTTGCATTTACGGTATTCGTCCGACAGTATATAGTCTCTAAATCCTGATTCACCTGAGTAGCTGTACTTGATGGAGTATATCCTGAAACCATTTTCAACAGGCTCTCAAAATTCGGAATATGGGATGGGAGGGAGAGGGGTCACGATGTTTGTTAAATTTTCGCCCTTGTAAGCATTGCTTAAAATTATAGCCATCAGCAGAAGACCGGATCCTAGCCAACGATGGTAAAGTCTTTTGTCACCCGACGCATCCAAAAACCCTTGCTCAATCAATGACTTAAACGAATAGAATATATATGTAGAGTATTTATTTGACATGTAGAAAAAACCATTTAGATTTTCGACGGAGTGGCGCACGATTGTGTTAAACATATCCAATGCGACAAGACATACCGGTACTCCCGCCACAATAAATCCAAAAATTGTGCACCAACTACTCAAGTCGTATGACGAGAACAGTTCTCCAAATGGAGTTTTACCACTCAAATGGCCGCATGCAGCAAACATTAGCTTTTGCTCATGAAGCGGAAAGTGCCAAGGATATTTCGGGTCACCGTATGCTACCCGTATAGAGGGGTATAGTACCGCGTCTAATTCGCTGCAGCCGCAGAGATCGTCGCTACCGACGTTTTCACAAAAATCGGATTTGCAGGACTCGTTAGGCTTACCTTTATTCTGATATGTAGCGTTCCCTACGATGAAGTAGAGAAGACGCTGGTCCCAAAAGTATTTCGAAAAGTCGGAGGTGTGGTCCGTAAAGAGATATAGGTCGTCCATGTTGAAAGTGACGGGATATTTATTGTTAACATGAGATACAAATCTATTCGTATTCCACCGCTGTGCAAAGCGTTGTAGTTTCCAGACGACATTATCTGTATTTCCGTTTAAAACCCTGATATAATCGTCAAGCGTTTCCATAGTTAAATATTTCCATTTGGGTAAGGTGACACGGTAGAATGATTTACAAGGATGGCAGTATTGACAAAATAGGCGAACACGAGTGATAACATTTCTTTTTGTGACCCAATGCAAAAGTTCCCAACTTCCTGTTGGGGAGCTACCTTTTGTCCAGGAGAAATACGCAAGTCCATTTATCCAGGCTTGTTTTCCAATGAAACGTTTACTTGAAATTAATACGTCGTAGCGAGGAACAGTTTCAAACTGGCAAGATGCAACGTAAGCTCGGATGTCAGAAAGCGGATCTGGCTCTCGCTTCCAAAACTGAATCGATGCGAATGCGAGGTCCATAATTATATGTTGGTGGTGTGTCGTGGAAAAAAACATCATATTATATTTAACTGGTGCCGGAGGATAAAGGTGCAGGTGTGCTTCACATCTCCACGGTTTAACTCTCATTGAAGTCTTTGTAAAGTCGGCGTCAGCCATCTTGTACGTTGCCTCAAACCAATCCTGGCTGGATTTGACTTTCGTGTGATTCCGAAATATGGCGTGGTCAAAGGGCACGTGGTATATAATTGACTTTTGGTCGTCAAAAGTAACAAGAACAGCGTCGAGCCTTGTTATGACCAAAGGGATGATCTTGCCTCGGGATGACGATTGAATAATATGCAAGCCTTGATAGTTGATTATATGCACCATGCAGTTCGAAAACAGAGACATGTGCTCATTGAAAAACTCTGGTGCATTTTCGTGTCGTGAAAGTCTCGCATATTCTTTGAGTCTGTAGAGGGACGAGTACCTGTGTGTTTCAAACTTGTATGCATTCGCGTACGATGTGATGTAGGCGAACACAGTGGCTACGGTTGTCAGTTTGACGGTGAAGTGTGAATGATTTGAGTACATGTTTTGGTCTACACGCCGAGTATCAACGAACAAAATAAAACACAATTTATTATTGGTATGTAGTCCGAACCGTTGTTTCACATTGTTTCCAAAAGTCTTAAGCGCTTTTGACTCACAAGATATTAGACCAATACAAAATATTTTCGGGGAGCTAACACATCCTTTTACATCCAAATGAAAAATGCTTTACACAGCTTGAAATCCCATGTGAAACTGAAGAAGACATTTCATGTTTTTGTAGTTATCATGTTTCTACAAAATACATAGTGCATCGAAATATCGAACTTACTTTCCTGCTGCCGTGTTGACATTAACCGACTCTAAGCTTTGGAACTGTCGTGCATTTGTTCCCACTATTGTCATTTAGTTGTTTGCTCAAACATGTCCATCTCGTTACCACTACGTATATATCATTTGTCTATCCGAAGCGAAGATTGAAAGGCAACAGATTGAAAATAAATTATTTATCGATTTATTTCTTCCTTTGACATTACAGTGTATACAACGGGAGAATACTTGAATGTATTATAATTGATTTTTGGTATTCATTTTTCATTCGTGCCAAGTTCATATGCCAAATGAAATCAATACTGCCGACAAACCTTACGATATTGATTACTTGCCATACTGAGTGTTTGTGTAATACAAGTAGTAGATGTTCCATGTTGGGTCTGTGAAGATTTAATTGGTAACCAAATAATGCGGATAGTTTTTTCACAATGTGTCGGATATATTAGAATATGTTATTTTATGTTCAGTTACATATTCCATCCCATGAATCTTTTTCTCAACCAATCATAACTTAAAATTTACACGATGTGTTGCACAAATCCTCTGAATATACATTTATTGGCAAAATATTCAACAGCAAATTAAACAATGATATTTTGAAGTCCAACAAAAGTGGTCCTTGCAACCGGATAAATGATTTCCACGCATCTGTTGACTCTTTTCTGAAGGATATATTCTCAGGCAAATAAGAATGAGGGCGGGTAACTATCCCATGGAAAGCACAACAAAGATAAGGATTTATTTTTTTTTAAATTTGAAACGCAAATGATAATTATTAAGTCATTCTGCCAACATTGGAGCTGAGCTGGAGCTGAGCTCCAGCTGAGCTGGAGCATACTGGTACAAGCTTCATCGACTCACTGGATCGACTCTGGTAATGCATCGACAGTAAAACTTAAACAAATACCGGAAACACTGTTTGCCGCCTTCCAAATATGCATCAACATGTTTCTATTTCAGTTGTTTTTTTCATTGTTTGATTTTCATTGAAATTACATTTGTACATAGCAAGATTCAATGATTTTGCAGTATTCGACAAAGGCGATTCTTTACACATAAAATATGCCTTCCTGTTAGTGTACTATCAATGCAAACATGTTGACGTTGCCATAAATCAAATAGGAATAGATATCAATCCAACCTGTCTAATATTGGCTCAAGTCAATGAATTATAATCGCCATATATATGCGTCAGTAAAAAATAGGTTCCTTCAGTGTCAGAAATTATTTGAAATTCCAGCAATTATTACTAACGAACAGACAATTCTCCAAACCACACGGAAATCGGATCTTGTGTCGGCTTGTCACAAAAAAACATGTTATGGCACATGAAATATCAGATGCAAATGTTGCGCAATGTGATTGAAGTTAAGATTCCCTCTAGTTGCTCGAGTAAATGAATTTATTAGTACTAGTAATTAAATTACTTGTTCCTGACAAACCAATATAATGTAAATGTTGGCTGCAAATCTTGTTTCATTATGTAATGCTAATCTGTTATGTGCTATAAAAATGACAATTTCTTGTATGCTTTTCATATGTTTGATGTACTCGTTTCAGGAAATTACAAGTTTTGCTAATGTATGCAGGTATTCACGTAGAAAAAAATGATTAGGATCCAGTCTGCACTTGGATTTTTATATACAATGCAGGCAGGTACGCCGGATCCAGAATCCTAACTCGAAGTGATGAAAGTATGACACCAATACCAGCCACATTTCTTGCCGTGGCACTGTACTCTGACTTCTGGAAGACACAAGTTGGTCGTTTGATTGACAATATAACTACGTATTCTGCTTTTACATATTAAGTTCTTCTAAGGTAATATAAGTTACATATTATGTTTATATTTCACCTTGAGGATAAAAACGATGAAACGGCATTGCGTACCTCAGTATTTGAAATACGACTGCGAACTTTAAAAAAAACTACCATGTTCAGGGACCGTTCAATTGCTAATATGTACTTCACAGTGTCACCGTTCCAATCAGCTTTCGGTTTTGTTTTCCTGCATATCTGGGTTCCGCTGAAATAATTAGGAAATATTTAACTTTTTTATTCATTAACGCGTGAATAATGACAAAATAAAATTTGTAAGCGTCATTTCCTTACTTGTGGTGGTCATAATTCCGAGTACAACGGTTGTTGTACATGTTTTTATTTATCATGTTGATTCAACTTCGATATTTTCGTAATGTAGTAATACCAGTGCGTATATTGTTTGTATATTATGCCAAATATCAACACGTTATCGAATACTTGTAGTAAATAAAAATTTACGGTCGAATAAATACTATTCACAAATACTCACAAAGTGAATCGTGTTATATATACATATTAACCTAAACATTACTTCATAAGAATTGTCCACGTTATCGATTCCCTTATATTGTTGATTTCCAGAATCTGTAGTTAGAATAACTTTAAGACAATTAATGTGTATTAACTGATATTCACTTTCGCCTGCTGGAAGTTCTGTGCTTACAAGAGTATAAATTAATTTTAAATTAGTCGGTTTCTTAGATACTTACTAAGAAACCGACTTGGGGCCCGCAGGGCCGTCTTGGATCGCATGGCTCACCAAATTCTGTTCTTTTTGAAATAGTAGAAATTGAGTTTATGTACCTGTAACTCACCCAAAGTTTGACAACAAAATTACACAGGAGTTTACGCCTGCATATTTAGCAAATATGTAGAAGTAGAAACCACATAGATGCAAACATTTCAATAGGTAGCCCGTTTTTAATTGATCGCGTTATTACTTCCCACGGTCCCATCTCAGTACTGATTTCAGATGGGGGTACGTCCTTTCTGAGTAAATGAATCAAGGATACCAATGCATGTGTATATATTGACCAGAAAAATACCTATCGCTATCCATCTTGTATCAAGATAAACACCTGCAACGATTCATGGATAAACTCAATAGTGAATGGTACTAGCCGGAAGTTGGAAACTGTAACCCTTGGAAATTGTCTACGCGCTTTGATAGACAAGATACTATTACATTACAGAAACAGTGTCACGTTTAAAACCGTTGAAAGTTCTGCCAGCGATCAGGAAGCTACCAACTCATAAAATTTACTAGAGACGACTAGAAATGAAAGTACTCTATGATCAAAACAGAACGATATTTCAGTTCGACATTGAGAGTTCTATTTTATATTATTTGCCAGATATTACATATTATTATATAGTATTATAATTCTCCTGATGGTTCAAAAAAGATATCTTGCAGCTCCAAGTGCGCGCTTAGTAATGTACTCTACAAATCAATAACACGAGCACACCACTTTCTACAATCACCAGAAACAATGATGACGAATACTGCTTAAGCTTTAAGCTAGTATTAAAAACTAAATTCGACAAGTAACATCAAAACTAAATGAATACGACGCCCATATTGTGGCAGCAGCCGAGCAAGTGGAACCCAAAAATTCCGTCCGCAAGGTTTCCGTAATTGGAAGCCATATTAAGCTTTGTCGTAGTACAACAATACCAGCTACACAATAACATCTTCTATATGTTTATATTAAATGGAACGATATCAGTAACAAAAACTGCGGAATACAACTTCCACAAAACCACTTTTATCACTGTTCATTAGTTTTTCATTTTAATTTACATGACATTGAATATGTTTCGTTGCAAGTTCATCAATCACCACATCCGTTGCAAGAGATAATCTACCAAAACGCTCTTCTGTCAGCTTTTTGTGATTCACTAAGGACAAGCATCGCTGAGTTTAGTCCAAACTTTATACCGGAAGGCACCATATACACCATTTTAGAAAGACTCAGTACCACTGAAATCAAGTTGAATCTCTATTTAGTGCCCATGACACATCACTGATAGTTTAGTGTACTTTCATTTCACACTCAGAAAATCTTACACAAAGTAGCTACCCAGCGATTACTAGTTACAGACCGAGGAGGTAATTGGTTCATTACTTCACATCACCATTAAATAGTTCTAAATACTTGAATTCCAGTAATAATTATAGTGAGAACGGAATCCAGAATCACCGGATAGAACGAGGCATGTAGCGGCAAGATAACGTATAATACATTTAACATATAATAAGCATATAAATGTGTGCTGCGTAATTCATATCTACATCACCGACAGCTCTACAGTTAAAAAAATACAACACGGCTTTTTGGTTAATTCGCAAACTCCGGTCCTTCCAAGACGACCTTACACGTTCACTTTCACTATATTCCCCTTGAGCAAGCAATCCCTTGCACCAGAACACCACCTGGACTTAAGTACTAAACACATTACAAAAAACACGAAAAAATAAATATATATATATGGCAGTAGAAACATTAAATAAGCTATCACAACTTCCTTATAATTAGAAAAAGATGATACTAGTAATATTATTGTAACTAAATTCGTCCCCGCACGTTTGTCCAAATAAATGCTTCACCACTACCCATGTTTCGATAGTAGCGTGAATAACAGCTAACTTAAAACCTTAAAGTTGTTTAAAAACCTGAAAATATCAGGCTCGGTTGCAGCTGAAGGATTAAAGCAGCCATGACTAGCTTCTGCCCATAAACCTCAAGAACAAAGTAATTACGGTAATCACGTGGGGTGTCCCTAGTCCCTTAATAGTCCACGTGAGTTAGTCCTCTCGCTGACATGATAAACTGTGACACGAAGTATAAAGCAGGTCGTCAACAAATAGCGCATACTTGAGGAGGTTCGCCAAATAACCACAAAGTATACAGTAGCGCGGTTACGGTAGCAATATTAAGCGTATGCTTCAATCGTGAAATTATGAGCAAATGTCATAAACCTAGTTAAACAACTCCTCTCCACACTCATCTCACCTCGTTCAATACCGTCCACGCAGATCGCCACTATCATACACATAAATACAAGTAGACTAAATATTTCCAGCTAAAATATATTTAATGAAATCATTGCAAATCCTTATAATTTCCAAGCAAGACGGAGGCAGCAATGAGCAAAAAAACTACTCCTGCTCCACACAAAACTCCCAACCCCCATAATAATTGTAAACTATTGATGTTTCTTTTATGGTTCAAATTGATAATTTCGGAGCATATCAATCAAAATGGTAGAGAGATAAAACTCAAACTTGCAAACGAACTTAACGAACGAACAAAATCAGTCACGTAGTTAACTATTTTGGACGCTACACCCAACTTATTTTTCTGTCCCGTGTGCTATATAATGCATTTTTGTTGGAATTTGATAATATAAACACGCCATAGAAACGAAATTAAAAACTAGGCGTTATTTAACATTCCATAACAATCATATTAAGTCGACTTTCGGAGTCAATATTTAATCAATTGGTTCAATGGACGATAATACGTATGGTTGCAGGGTAATGATGAAGTCAAGTAAGGCGATGTAACGACAAAAGTAATAAGAGAATATGTGTACGTATAAATTATAAGAAATAATCATGCCATGGCAAGTACCGGATTTGAAAGTTTTTAGAAATTTTAAAAATCAATTTAATGATGCATTAAGCGGACATAAAGTTACCGATCACATTCAAGTCGTTACTGGCTACTCCGTTTTTTGTGATTTTTAATGTAAATATCTATTGTATAAATGCCCACGCGAAATGTCGTATGCATTGGATTAATGTGCACAGAGGACACAGTCTATCAATGTCATTAACACTATGAACTACAAATGGTTAAACTTTGACACGAAAATGGACGTGGTAATTCGAGTCAACAAGAAATTTGACCTTGCGGCTTATGGTAATGTTCACGTTCTGCATATTTAAAATTTCCGCATACAATAACCGCTTCGCATAGTACGTGGTGCATGGAAATAATTGTAGGTTTAATAATTATTACTTAAACATACCAACATCGTATCAAATAAAGTGCAAGCAGATTTTAAGAATATAGCAATAACGTTATTCAGTTAGAATGATATCGTCATATGTCGTAAACACTGTAACCAATAATTGCGTGAACAGCTGTGACGCTGGACACACAAAACGTTTGTAATCTTTCATTACTTCGTATGAGCTGAGAATGGAAAAATCGCATTCCCATTTAATGCGTTGTGAACTTCAAAGTGCTCAACCCCGTACCGCTAGCTGCATTCTTGTGAATTTCAGCACTGCGGTGTTAAGACATCAGAAGTTGCATTAATATAAAAAATTTTGTAGGATGTTTAATATCCCTAGTTTGATAATGTAGATGTAATACGCACCTTTTTCAAGTGTATCACTGCAGAACTTGTAAAACTATCAGGATGCTCCAATTTTCTGTATACTATATCAATATGAAATTATCTAGAAATAATAAGGTGGTACGACAGGACCTGGAAGATTTTACCTTTAATTCCACATAAATTATAACTAAGCATACAGCAGTAGTAAATACAAATTGTATCTAGTTATGTATCGTTCGCAATTGTGTTGACCGAATTGTCTTTTCCTAAATATAAAGCACTAACATGACTTGCTGGAGACACATGAGTTGCTTATGCTTTTCCATGCTCTGGACGAAATCGTTCTAAAAAACTGTAACGTCATAGCAAGGTCACGAACATATTTATCGATGTCGGTATGGAAATAAGCATCTAGCTAACACTAAGACCTCATTCCGTAAGCAATCAGTCATCACCTACATCATTTTGCATAATGCAAATAGTCATTGCTTAACTTGGCTGTATGGCCGTATCGTATCCTAAAGTGTGGCAATAATTCAACGAAACGAATACGATGAGTCAAAGTTTGTATAAATTGTTACATGAGGTGAAGTGGGGTAATAATTGTTACGTAAATTGTTTTCTATTGATTCGGTTACGTCGCAATCATTATGAGGCTTTGGAAACATTCCGCTTTAGGTATGCTAGAAGGGCATATGAATTCAGTGCGGTAATCCCTTGATAATTAACCTAACGAAGAAAAGATTGCACTTGTTTTTGTAAGTACATGCATGCCATAGGTTCACAATATTAAATTGATATAAAATATGTATGCTACAAGATCCAGTCACCCTCCGAAAGCTTTACCTTCTTCCGTTTCTAGTACTGTCCTTACTGAATGGACTACATCTTCAACAAGAGCGAATGATTGCAGATCAGTGCGTTATCTTATATTAATGTCGCTTTGGTTATGACGCTTGGTATACCTAATCACTGCATCTCGTGAAATAACATATTATTGTACTCATACGTTAGTGTTACAATGTTAAAAACATAACGATATATAACTGAGTTGGAGTTGCAAAAGAAACTAATAAATTCGAGCGATGTTACCTTTTGTAACTAGATAAGGTTGACGTAATTTTCACCAGGCAAACACTTTCTAATTATACTTAACGCTTTGCAGGACGAGCTCGTAGGGCTTTTTGTAGACAGTTATGGAATCTAGTATGCTTACGAGAAATACCGGATCGGCTTGCCGCGAAACCAGGCACGGTGACATAAATTGAAAAATTATTCAATCTGAACTTTCTCAAATGTTTTCGCCGCTTCTGCCGATAATTGGCAACATGATATAATATGCATATTTTGTGGACATAACGGATAATAAAAAAAACAATTAGATGCAAGGCATATCTTGCATAGCTCATGTAACCGCGACTGTTATAAACAATAACAATAACAATAACAACGGGTTACTGAACAGTGTATCCGATGATTTGACACATATGGTCCTTAGATCATATAGAGAATATTAGCGCCCAGTCGATATAAACAATTTCATAATACATTCCATAATGTCAAAGCGTAACGGAAAACGGCAATATAAGACTTTCATAATTTGAACAACAAACCAGTTTTTCCGCACTGCTATACTTTCACTCGTCTTTTTGCTAGTTGCTCAGATAAAAGTCTTGAGGTTGAAACAACATCATCATGCTCATCCACGAAAAGCTTTTGTATCTTTTCAAGATTCATCTAGCATTTCTGCAAAAAGTTTCTACCTCCCCATTTACCCACAAATATGATTGTGATCCTAGATCATATATAACGTACACTCTTGGTACTTGTTCAGAAGAGAAATTGACATGGCAGAAATTTAAGCTGGTGCAGTACCTTGTGCACACCCTCACGATATGGTTTCAGACAATCTACGGTTCAAATCTGCGACCTCTCGTGATTACAATGGAGTGTTTGTTGTACTGCGCAGCTGGAACGGCAACGTTATTCTTGCGATGGGCAAGCACATACCGACGCGACATGACGGTGGAGTTTTTCAACTTGCTGCTACAATTTGAGAAACATCATTTACTTCATCGTGGTAACTAGCTGAATTAACCATTTTCCGCATGGGCTTCCCAACAATAACTACAATTTACAAACCGCTATTTTTACATGACAATTTGTTTCAGACAAAACGGTGTCGCAGAGATTTGCTTTGACAAAATCGAAGAAGTTGACCATCCAACTTGTCCAGATATCCTGCTTGACCACTACAATAATAATCCCGATTTGCTACTGCATTCAAAGATGGGTCGATAGTTGTTCTCCGGGAACCTTTGCTTACTTTCTGCTGCCGCATTGCAACTTCCCAACGACAGACAACGGAAACGTTAGCTTGTTCACCCAAGCGGAATTGACATTGGGGATAATATGTGTTTGGATGTTTTGGCTGCACATTGACATGATCGGATTCCTTTGCTTCGTTTTCTTTGAGTTGTCATTTCGCCCTTGAATTTGCATCCGGTACTACTTGAACTATTTCCGTACGTATGTTTTCCACCGCATGGAACAGTTTGGAAAGAGCCGCAAATGTTCTCAACGCTCTGCCCTGGAAATGAGTGTTTTTCGTGGATTCCGCGAAATTCAACTACTGGCCCGCTACTACAACATGTATCAACAAGATTGCGTAATTATTGTGTCGCTTAACATGCTCATATTATGCTTTATCATTGGGTGCTACGCGATTATCTCTAACGGAACCGGAATGTCTCTTCTTCATTTGGCCGTTTTCTCTTGCACACTGATTACTGGATTTCTTGGGATTGTTGCATGTTTTGGAGAATTTGGCGGTGTGCATGGCGATTGCGCTTATGTGTTGGCGGATATCAAAACAAAGGTCATTCCGTTCGTTGCAATGGAGAGGATACGTGTTTTCAGGCGATATCTGTTATCTTTGAAAAATATAAAAGTTTGCGTAGGAGATGTAAATCATGTTGAGCAGTCGACACCTATCGTCCTGCTAGATTTTTGTTTCAATCAAATAGTTACATTAATTTTGCTTTAGAAAAAACGTTTCTCGTTGCTAACACTATTTTACGTATAGCTTAAGTATGCACTCCGTGTACATTTATGAACGAAATTTACTGACGGAACGTCAGATATAGAAAACCAACTTTTCATTATGCGCGAATATTTGATGCCCTGACACCATAAAGATAGGGCTGTCCAACATTGGTATTGCGTTCGTAGATATTTAGACGTACTAGAAGTGAAAACGCCTCAATCAAAGTAATTACTGCATTTTGTTTCAAGTTGTCAATAAATGGATTTGCTGCGAGTGTTATTGTTGTGTGAACATTTTCTTATGTTTTACAAATATAGAACGGAATAATGCGGCTTATTTTAGGAACTATCGTGCGATGAACAGTAGGACTTTGTTCTGTATTAAGTTACGGCTGGTGAATTAATATTTCGTAGTTGTATCATTCTGGTGTACTTCACAGCTACTCATGACGTGAGCAAATTCTGTTTTCGTCTATATTGCAGCAAGCTCATGATGCCAGCCGGTATTGGATATGCCGTGGTATGGAACAAATGAGTGATTTAATAATCAGTCGTAGACAAACAATTGAAATAAAGATTGATAGTTTGTATTTGTTTGTTTGTTTGTTTGTATAGTAAAATATGTATTATCTAGATAAATTTTCATTTAGCTAGTGCTTGCAAACACTATATAAACATGATTTGTGTAACCTGAACCACAACTATCATATTGAAAGTAATATATACCAGGTCAATGTGTTTTGTGAAATATGTGACCGGCGTACAATGTATAACGGGTGGCTCCGAGTTTATTTTTAGTTACCTATGTATGTCCACGTATAACACGTTTATGCGAACATTGCTCACGATACCATAATGTGAGATGTTCCCATGCCATGAGATCATGCGAATCTTGTCAATAATCGCGTTTCATCCCAGAATACAGTAGCGTATTAAGATAATTGCTACTGTGTAAGGAAGCGATGTCTGGATGAATTGGATTATCCATTTTTTAAACATTGTAAGGACAAAATGCATATGCAAAATGCGTAAAATTATTCACCGATATAGAAAATGTAATGCGATGCGACAGTTTCCCTTGGATGAGCATGATGATCGGAAGGAACTCAAGAAATATACTAGTCATTTGGGCAATGGTCGGAAGAATACTTGGTCAGTGTTTGTAAGCATATTGTTGAGCCAAGTTGGGAGGCTATTTTCTTGCTCGATGTAAAAGCGTATATTGTCAACCGTTTAAAGAAATTTGTAAGCTGTTCAATTAACTTTGAATATACCATAAACACATGACAAGGTAGTATTTTTTAAACACCTCAATTCTCTCAAACGAAAGATTGCTAAGTAATTCGATATAATGTGTGACGTGTTGGTAACACGTGCTGATTGCCTTACTTCGAATCCATTTTTTCCACGTTTTACCCGCTAACTGGCCATGTTTGCGTTTATACATTCACCCAGATTGTTAGCAACAATCTAGCGGTTTCAGCAACAATCTAGCGGTTTCAGCAACAATCTAGCTGTTTCCTTGACCCCATTTAAATTCACATCAACCTTATGCGAAGCAACCCGAAGGATCACAGTTTCATAATGCATATCCATATTATGCTACAAGTATATTTCAGTGCATTGATTGCTATTTTTACCAGCATTTGCCTCACCAAAATGTTGCACTCTAAACCTGACAAACACAAAAATTAAATTAAATGATGTGGTCGCAGATTACGCGAAGTGGACGAAAAAATATCTGAGTCGCAATAAGTTTTTTTTAAAGTTTATGGAAAAAAAATATTTTAACTTAAAACATTTACGAAGTATATCGCTGCAGTTCTCGTATGTGAGAGCAGCTATACATATGCATACATTTATTATGGTTACCATTAATATTTAATTCAAATAGTTTAAATGGAAACAATTATGAACTGAGATAGGCAATGTTGAATGTGGAAGATACGGATGAAGCATATCTTTAGAAAAAATGGTTTGCCTGGCAATACCATCTAAACATAATTTCAAAAGTGGTCGTACGGAATTATTTAGTTAAAAGTCAACGCGGAAGTATACTTTTATTCCCTAATAGATTATGAAGGAAATATTTTCGGATAAACATGAAAATGCTATTATGCTTCGGTAACTGAAAGGAATTTAAAATCGTTTTAAATAATTTCACTTTAAATCTTAAACTTAAATATTTTTTTAATAAGTTTTCCTGCTTCCTTCAACATTTGCTGTTTTGGACTGCCGGAAAAGAAATAATTATATGGAAATGTTATGAAAATGCTAAACGTATCAATTAATTTCCACTGGATTGTCAAATGTTTCCTTATATTTATTGGGAACTATAAGCGACTGATCTTTTCTTTACATGTAAATACGATATTTAACTTTGGGAGTGCATAGAATACAGCGTTAAAAATTCGAAGTGGAAAACCCATTTATTACTCTAAAATGTAAATCAATAAAATTGCAATTGCGATGCAAAAGCCATGCAACCTTGATTTGACTTAATGTCGTGCTATTTCTACACACCGACTCCCATTGAAAGCGTAAGACACTACGACAAATATCATTATGCACAACGGCTGCATTAACCTTTTGAAGATTTCCTGCAATTTCATTGGTAAGCGGTGCATTTTTATAACCCTCGAAGTATATTAATAATTGTCCAATGTAAAAATTAAATTTTATAAATTAATAAAAAGTCCGATGCAAAGTGGAAAACATCAGATTTTTTTTTTGGTTTGACGAAATGTTATAACATTAAATTGTACGCTCCACGAATATTCCTTTTTTATGTGTCGACATAGCAGGACAGGAAATCCTCCCGTGTAAGCTGGAAATTTCTTTTATGTTACATCCTAAAACAGTTTAATTTTACATCACTGTTTGAGAGACTATCTGACCACCATCTAGCTCAAATTTGTGGTCTGGTGCTTCATCTGTTTTCTACGACGCTTTGAAAATATAGGAGTCATTTGGCTCAAGCATAACAGAAGTAGCTGTGACAGACCATCTTATTGATTGTTTTAAAGCGCAGTTTTCAAGTCACGTCATCACAATTATATCCGTTCAAAGAAGAACAACTCCACAACTTCTTTAAGGCGCAGTAGTTTGCGCTAAGCTTACCGTGTGTCGCAGGTCCTCAGAATCACAGAGTGTTGGAATCTTGAGCCTTAAACTAAAGGAAATGTCGGCCATTTCCAGTTGCATTAGGGCACACCGTCTGTTCCGACGGATCGTTGCCCTAACACTGCCCTACATTGCCCATCCAACTGGGTTCCATCTAATTCACAATTCTTTCTACAACGGAAGATTCTGCAGAGCGTATAGAGTGTATTCAGTAAGCGTTCTCTCATTCCTGTTATTTGGGCTATTCTGTCGGTTGATTTGGCTGCTACTTCACTGGGAATCATATACGGTTCACCATATTGGCGAAAGTATAATAAATGTTGGAGGGATTTGTATCTTTGGAATAATTAACACCGCTTGCTACAGCATCATTAAACATGGCACATTGCTTATCTACTTCGCAAATGAGTTGCAGAAAATGAGTTCAACTGGACATGCCACGGAGCGCTCATATTCTGGTAGGTGGTTGAAACTATTCGTTTTTGGGGTCCCTTTCTTGGGTATCTTAGCGCCAGTAGTTCTTTCAGTTGTTCCATTTGCCTCACCATTGGATCCGCTTCAAATGGTGTTCGGAACGAACCTTGTCGTTAAATTATTGTCGTCAATTCTACAAAGCTCCGCGGCTGTATACTGGTTTGCAAATTTGACATCGATTATTACAGTTATCCCAGCGCTATTGGAAGCCTTGATCTCTCATTCACGTGCCACTCATTACACAAAACTCGTCAATAGGTTAGACATGAAAGTTGCATCAGTTTGCAAGTTCTTTGCATGTTGCAAACGCCTATCAATCCTTCAAATTCAAATAACCATCGCAACGGAAATAGCCCAAACATTTGCCGTCGTACTCATATTTGCTGGAGTACTTTTGGCTACATGTACATCATACGCTGCTCTCAAGCTGTATCATCATTTGAATATTTTCCTGTATCTTGCAATGCCAATACTTTCAGTGACATCGTTTGTCATTGCAATTGCATTCACATATATGGCCGGAATTATTTACGTCAATGGATTACTATTCAACAAATTCTGGAAGCCACTTATTGGTCACAGTGCAATTGCTAAACGGCGCATTGCGGCAGTGCCACTAATTGGTTTTGAACTCGGTCCGTATGGACTGGGAACTGCGCGTCTGGGCATGATGATTTGCGATGATATTATACAAAATTCTCTGGGTATAGTATTATTGGACCCCGTTTAAACTAAATACGGATTTACACTGGAAGCAATTCTGATAGAAATGCATGTATATATGTATTCAATAATTTTACTCAACATTCATGATCAGCTTGTGCAATAGCCGCTATCGCTGATCGGCATAATCCATTTCCGTCAATAAATACTTGTGCATGTCCATATTTGAATGTATGGTATTGTCAAATCGAAGTTCTTTTACATTCTTAACTAGCAAAAATAATTATTTTGTCATTTCCGCGACTCCGATAACTAAAGCATTCAATTATAAAGGTGGAATTGCCACAGACCTAGGCGACCAGTTTTGAATTGGCGGGACATTTAAGGATATTTTATATTTAGCATATTAAATACTTTAGATTACAATATTGCCTCCAAGTAGATTAGCTAAAAAAATTATGTATGTAGGAAGTACTCATTTATTCTATTAAATTCACCAATAACAATGTGGTAAGTATGTGTTTATGCCAAACGTATGTATCTCAAATCTGAATATGATTTGATTGCGTTGTTTCGTAACTTGATATATATCGTTTCAACGAACATTTCATGTGTTCCTGATAAACAAGCTGATAAATAATTAACATTTATATGTGGTATGAACTTGTAAAATGTACGGTGCAGAATACTTGATCGTGTAAAAATTACCATGCACAATTAACTCCTACATGCAAACTATATACATATCTCATTATGTCATCTGACAAATGTTAGATTTCTTGAACATGACTCGTCTCTAGAATTATAGTTATCACCACCGAATTGATTAAACATTAATATAGATACATGGTCCATCCACAATACGAATAAAATACTTAATAATATGTTTTCTAAATTTTGAAGTGCTATAATAATAACCGCAGCATAATATTATTAAAAATTATAAATACCAAAAAATGTAATATCACGGATTTTGTATCCTATTAATGCTTTGTGCGGAGATGGATTCGCGTGTACCATCTACTTGATTCTCAGTGGATTGCGCTCATATGTTCAAATATGTGTCTATTGTAAGAAAATACATGTAAGCCTTATAGCAATCTTAAATATTTATACTTAATGTGTTTACTCCCACAAATCTATGAATGTGCAATAAAGGTACTAGGTTATTGATTTTTTAAAAAGATGACGAGTAATGATGAATACAATGAATAAAAAATGAATATAAATAAACATTTTAGAAACTATTCCATTTTCTAGGAGCCCATATCATAACATACACTATTGAATTATAATGTTGATCATCAAAAGTGCTTCAAAGTCGCCAGGTTACTTTATTATACAACATCTAAGGAACGTGTACCAAATTGAAATATACACGGTTACTTACTAAGGTGCAATGATTTTTTTTTTTGAAATTTTCGCACCCGGAAATTAATATTAGTCTTTAAACATTCGAAAATCGAATTTTATGTTTAAAACGTAAAAGTACAAGTAGTTTTGAAATGCATCACGCATAGTCAAGAAAAGTTATCCAGTTAAGAAAATATAATTCTCAAAATGGGCAGACCATACTTGTAGGCTCAATGGATATTTCAGAATTTGTAAACCATCTATGACGATGCATTCATGGCAGTCGATATGCAAAAACGATCGTGAAACCAAATGCTGCCCTACCTCCAAAGCCAAGTTTACTGCGGCTTCACAAACCAGACGTAGAGGAGCACGCCTGAATAAAAAAACTAACGGATATAGGGTTTGTGTGCGAAATTGACGCATTTATCACCCTGTTCGCCTTCCCAAACACCAGTTCTGTAATTGCTGGCTAAACAAAGATTTCAACTGCTCGTGTTCGTCTCTTCTTTGTTGATTTTAAAATTTGCGTTTAGGTCAATGAAGTAAGTTTTTGAAGTTCATGTCGTACTGGAGGATTACCCGTCTGAGTATTCTATGTCGTTGTATTTACTCTCCGGGATTTCCCATCCGAGGATTTCCCGCCGTGGGATTTGCTGTCATGTAATCATGAGCATTGATATATATAGATCAATGGACATCAAATACTCAACAGGACTATAATATGCCTTAACATATTTGCAATTGTGATACCGCTGCTCCTTATACGACATATAACCGATTTTGCCGCGGAAGTGAAGCAGTTCTTTGCGCTTATATTTCATTGAACTGTCATGAATCAGCTCGACCTTGATGATGTTGAAGATTATGGAAATTTGGATACCGCAAATGTAAATTGTTTTCATTGCTGACTTATTAAACTTACGAAACTTTTTTTGTAGAGATGAACGGAATACGAGTTTAAACTATTAATGTATTTATAAGGTGATATTTATTGCTGCCATTGCATTTGATTTGCATATGGACAACAAGTTTAATAGGAAATACAAGCATTTAATTTTTAGCGGTGCCAAAAAACTCAGCTGGATTTGCTATAGCAGTATTAATGTACATATTTGCTAGAAACAAAAGTCGAGAAGGACAACGGGAGTTGAACTGTCAAAATAATTGACATCTCCCATATGAACCTTAATGGGTTGCAAAGATGAAACCTTGGAGGACAAACGCTCGTCGCGCATTGGTGGGAACGAATGGAACAAGGTTTGCACTAACGTACGCCATCAAATTCACAGAGTCACAGTACACACCTCCAAATTCCCCAAAGACAACAACAATTGCAAGAAATCCTTCAATAGCTGCTGTCGAAAACACGAATATCTGGAGACTGGTTACGCCCACGTCCATCGATATCAAAGCGTAGCAGCCAATAATAAAAACTGAGAGACAACTGCTCACCATTACCAGTATTATATTGTCTTGCTGGAACAAGTTGTAGTAGCGGGCCAAAATCTGAATTTCTCTGTATACCAAAAAGTGACTGGATCCGATACTGTCTATCTGAGCGGTCGTTCCACCTATTCGAACGTGTTGAGAGCAACGGTGCGTGATGCGACTTTTGAAGTAGTTCAAATAATATCGAATACAGACACCTGGTAGAAAACACAATTCGAAGCAAACGAACAGAATGTAACCAAGCATATCCTGATGCAGCCAAAGCACCCAGAAAAATCCCAAACAGCATCAACATTGCCGAAATTGACAAATCAACATGTCCATTATACATTGTGGGAAAGGTGCAGTGGGGTAGCAGGAAATAGGCAAACGTTGCGGGAGAGCCGCTATCCACCACGCGTTGAAGGGAGAAGCTGATTGGGAGAATTATTGAAGACATCACTCCCGAAATCTGAATCATTTGTAGTTTCCGTTTTTTGGATTTTGCCAAGGCAAACTGATAGGCCAAGGGGCTACCTGCAAATGTATTAATGCGCAAATACTTTACAAACGAATACTTTGTGAGCTATGATTTATTTAAAGCATTTTGCAGAATCAATTACCTTGCAAATGTCGCTTTTCAAATTATAGCAGCACACTGAACAACTCGACCGTCTTGTCCCGCCGCCGTAGACTTTCCCATCTCAGTGGCAACGCGGCGATTGCAGTGGTGCAATACAGCATGCATTCCATGGTCGTCGTCATGGGGCGGAGATGAGAGCCGTACAGGGTTTGAAACCACAGAATTATAGTGTGCACAGCATAACGCAGCATTTTCCATTTTTGACATGTCACATTCTCCTCCGCACATGTGGCAAGTGAGAAGTATGTGTATGAAAGAGATCCTCTTGCAAAAGTATGCGACATGGGGCAAGGCGTCACTTTCTCCATAAGACGCAGGTGAAGTGTAAAAATCCTCAACATGTTCTCCTGTATCAGCATTTTCGTGAGTGAGAGATGAACAACTGTATGTGTTAGCCGGATGTATTGTTGGACGAGTACTAGCTACGGAAAATTCCGTTATAAGCATTATATGACTTTGCGAGTAAGTGGATTCCTGAATAATTGATTTTGAGCATGGACATGACGTGAAAGATGTTAAGTGCTCTAGTCGATTTTTGTAGCTCCTTTAGTGTAAGCAAGAATTCCCACTAGCAAAATAAATAATTTGTCGTTTTTCAACACATATCGATACATTAGTTAACCATTGACTATTTGCGTGGCTTACATTGTGGCAAACTATTTGGTCACAAACACCCATACCTGTACAAGCCATGTCCATAAAATCATAACAAACATATCGATTTGACCATTGGCCGTTTGAACTGAAAAACATATTGTGTGTTCCTTTTATCAAAATGTAGAGAAATGTGTTTTTTCCTGTGGAGAAATAAACAAATTTGTACGTGTTTATTTAAAATAGCTGAATTGGAAGTTGTCCACCTGAATAAAGATTACATTTCTTGAACCTGTAGTTTACTCCATGCAGATCTCACAATCTGTTTGAGGATTGTACAGAATAAATTGCCTGTAAAATTTTCAATTTTAGTTTGAGCGGAAACGTGAATATACCGTCTGAATCGGGAAAATACCTGATTCGGGGGCATATCCTCGCTTCGCTCTGTGCTCTCCATACCTCACAACATTGCCTTGTGAGAGTAAAAGAAACCTCAAATTTACGTCGGAATATACATTTTCTGCAGATTTATGTATTTTACGAGTATTTTAAATTCTACTAATTTATGAAAGGTCATGGAATACCCCAAAAAGCTGCATAAACGAATGGAACCTGAATTTGATAGTGTATGTAAGACATTAGAATTTCATGTTCACATGCTGTGCGTAGTGTACCTGGAATAGTGTTTATGTAAATCCTCTCATTATCCAGAGCATCCGTACTTCCACTGTCTCGAATTATGTAATTTTGGATACTCATGGGTGTTTGATGTTGACAAAGTGAAGATAATGCGTTCGGATATTCAATCATGGAATAAACCATTCAATACTAAGCCGTTCGTAGATTTTAGAATGTATGCGTCTGGATCAAATAAGATAAGTAACGTCGATGCGTTGTTGTATAATAAAATATAGTCTTCACGGAAGAACAAAAGATTGTTACCAAAATTATGTTTGTGTGACGGAATTCAATGTATAAAATGAGAGCAGGATGTTATGTTACGAGAACAATTGCTGCCGCCTGCTTCGATCACTGCGTTCGTCACGTCGTTGTTCCATAAAGAGTATAAAACGAATGGTACAAAACATGACGGACGGCATTACTAAACGCATTGCTCCAAAGAAAAGCTACTCACTATTTCCGTCCAATTACATTGTATCCTGTTTAACCTTATATGTACACGTGGCGATGAAGACATATGTAATCGTGTCGGCGTTGTTAGCGGTTCTGGTAAGGAAATATGTTTCGACCATCTTCTTTGAAACGTAATTAATTTATGTATACTCACGAAATGTCAGGGCGTCACCAGTGCCGAGACTGAATGGATGGATTTTAAAAAAATGGTGTCTCGGTGAAGAGGGAAAAACGAAATGACCTTTGACCAGATAGAAAAAGCTGATACAAGGACAACGTGACAACTGGAGGAATGACTCAGGGCACCATCCGCGGACACAAAAACAAGGCACTTAGCAAAATCAGTGAGGCGGGAGGAGATGCATACTTTTAGAGGCTTACTCGGAACAAGGTTACTGCAATTGCATTGGAGGTTGACGAAATTTTTCAGGAGTTGAAGGCAGCTACTGAGAAAGAGTTTAAGCAGCTTTCTGAAGAAGGAAGAACTCGCGTGACGGAAATATGTCAAGAGGGTAAAGCAAATGCACAGAAAACAGTTGATTCAATCATTTGACAACTGAAGGAATAAGAAAGTCCTGATTGCCTGCCACTTAGATGATTAGTATATTATCGTTGGAGTTGTAAAAACAATTGATTCTAATAAAGTAGGTCTTTGGGAAGCGGCAGTGCGAAATAATATCTACGGTATACTTAGCTTTCAAGTGTTCCTACTTTCTTTAAATTTATCTCATTACGACCACGTCGCAATTAACATCATGAAAAACACAGTACCGATTTGCTCATAATGAGAGCAATTAAGATGTGCTCTGCTTGCCGCATATGATTTGCTCTCAGAAATGTAAAATACCAGCGGAAGGACAATAGATGCACGCATCAATGAATTCATTTATCTTTACAAATGCCGATGGGTTTTACTTGCCCATTGTCACGTGAATATAACACGTAATGCTTGGTAATTAGTACGATACCGTCATACCTATGTCACAAGACATTAAGCTTCAATTGATAACGAATAAGAACATAATAATAATTAATACAATATAAAACTTAAATACTGACGCACGTTATAATGTCTTCAACAATTATGATAATTATATCATGCTCGTTTTACGTATCAGTTGATTGTCGTCAGAAAATGAAAACAATCATTTCTTCTATATGCAGCGAAATGTCGTCTGGCACAGATAATTCAAGGCATCAAATTTTCTCCAATTGACAAGCAATACATATTCCGTGACGTTGTATTGATTATACCAATAAGTTGTAAAGAACATGATTCGTTCTACGAGTGGTGCGAACATTATCAAACGAGATGCATGGAATTCAAATACCCACTAGCATATTTTTAAACCTTAATTCCAAGAAAGGAGAGTACAGTTCAATCCACCGAAAGGGCGACAATTCAAATTCAGAAATCCATTAATGTGCTGAACCAGATCATGAAGCACTCCGTCTAAGATCACGATTAATTATGTTGGGTTGGAATAGCGTTCCGTATCAAACATCAGACCAGTGATGGAGGATCCACATCATTTACATGCTCACTTTATCGCAAATATTCTTAAAAACTATAAAAACCGTAGCGACGATAGGGACAGGATGCTCACAAGCAAAAAAATTGTTTCCACAGACTCTGATAAATGTGTGCAATTATAAAAGTTATGTGTGTTGGATGTGTAAAGGAATACTGGAAATCATTACCTAGAAATGAGTTTAAAACGCAATTGAAAACATTTCACAAAAGGTTTCACAAACGCTGTACCGTAACAAGTTTGAAATTGATGACACCACTGGTTTTCCCACGGTGCGGTCATTTACTTTTATGTGGAGAAATGAACCAATTTGAACGTTTGTATGTCAATTAATTGAACTAAAAGTAGTCCGAATGAATAAATATTAAGTTTCTTCCGTCTTTGTATTCCACGCTGAACTGCAGTTTTACGAGTTCATTATTTATGCATGGCAATTTCAATAATGATAATAAACATCAGGGGCGCATTCCGGAAAACTTGCTAGTATTTGTATTCGCCACTTCTGCCCATTATAATTCGTCTGTAATCTTATTTGTATAGTTTGTTCAGCGTTCAAAGGAAATGTGAGCGCTGCCGTCGGATATCCGCATTATACTAACCGAGCTCCATGATCAGAAAAAGAGAATACGGTTTCAACCAAAATTATCAGAGGAAACATGGCAGGAAATATTAAAGTTCTTGATCAAGTTTTGGTACTATGTATCGGCAGAATGTAGACGGAGCAGACTGATTTGAAATATTAGGTCTCACTCTCCTTTAACTGGAATGCTGAGAAAGGACGCCGGGTTTCTCCCAGTGAAGCTTTTTGTATATACGGTGTGTCACAAGTACTTACTGATATGCTACAAATCGAGGCAACTTAGCATGTGTTGGTTAGCAGAGTTAATCTGTTGCATTCGCCAATACGACATTGGTGGTGAGTTAAGGCGTATCCCAGGAAAAACACGAAATGCATCTGCTGCATTATTCGTTGGAAAATCTTGGTTACATCTGGATTATTTTCTGATGGATCCAGTACAACAGACACCATGCCGAAATCACAGGCTGTGATCGTAGTAATTATAGTAATTTTATTGTGCTGTTTTGTCAATGCAGTCCAACCAGAACAAAGAGATATTCACTGTAAAGTATTTCGTACGGCGGATAGACCGCATGGAATGCCGATAAGCATTGATGTTCTCGTCTTGAAAATACGCAATCGTAAACCCAAATTGTGATTAATGGTATGACAAAAATCATTATGATTTCTGATAATAAAAATAAATAGATGTGGCGGTTTATTATATACTTCAGTAAAATTGGATTTTAATTTGACGCATCGTTTTATCATGTTTGTGTATAATATGTATCCCAAGGGTAAAATTCCAATAATCACACATAGGTACATAACGAGATGCTTATGCCAACCAATGACATTAGTTTTTTGTAATATGCGCAAAAGTGGGTGTGATATTTTCATATCCCCGATAGACACCAAATGCCGAATATAAAAATAATGGGTTTACTCAACCTCATCACCTCTTACGCCCACATTACGACCACATCGCAATTCCCAACAGGAAAAAGACGCTACCGTTTGCGTTCTATGGGCAGCAATGCAGGTGTGCTCTGTTTGTTACATAGTTTGCGTTTTTTTTGGAAATGTATAACATCTGCGCAAGGACAACATCAATCAGTTTTACTTAAATGCACGCATCAATTAACCCGCATTTCTTAACATGGGATTTACTTTACTATAGCTAAAGTAAGTATCCTCCTAAAATATTTTTATTGTAACGCAATGACAAGTGTTATAATTGCCACACATACGTTTTTTCATGTCTAAGCTTACAAGTGTTTTTGTTTAATAATTTCCATAAATGCATTAGTGGAACTATTTCAAACTGCAAGTAAGACAAATCAAACAAAAATTCAACTTCCATTTAACGAAATTACATTCGCTGTCCTCGAATCGTGTTGATAACATTAAGCGAGCAACCAAGTAAAATTTTTTGAAATCAGGGAAAATTGATCAAATATACAATTCTTAATTATTTGTAAAGTGCATTTATTCATTCATGCAAAACAACACTATCCATCTTCATTATTAAACCTAGCTTTATCTTGGTAAACCAACAAGTGATTTACGAACATTTCAACGCGCGAAAAGACCAACTTAATGATAACAATTTCCTAAGAGTACAATCCGTAATATTCAGCTAACTTAAGTCACGGCGAATATAAGCTCCATCCGAACAGCAACATAAAAACAGTGATAGAAAAGAACCGAAACAGTCCATCGTATAGGTGATATGGTTTCCCTACCTAACGCTTACATGGTCATTTGAGCCACATACTATATTTGGCAATTATTACGTTCCCTGTAAAAACCTACTTCCAAAATGCAAAAGGTTGATGAAAAAACATATCCTACAACGAGCAACTTAAAAAGAAACTGGAACGATTTAATATTTCCGGAAGTGGGATTGGTAATATTCCTGAAATACGCAGAGGATATGGAGCGAACTTTGACAAGATGAACTGAAACAATTTGAGTCCACCATTCCATTATTCCGGAGGCTTCAATACCTCTCATTCTTTTTCGTAGAAAGTCAGGCGTCCAGCCGTAAAATAATATCCCGATTCGATTTGCGATACGAGCGTCTTTTCCGACAGATATTTTGGAATATCTAGAAACTTGTAGAATTGTTTGATACTCCAAAGCTTCGCTCTCGTACAACACAAACGCTGTTTTGTTGCAAGACTGGAGCATTTTTAGAGTCGTATTTCCCTGAATGTTGCGAAGATGCTTCCGAAATTGCGTGGCAGTATCTGCTCCAAGGCTTGCTTCATATAACAACTGTGGCATTGTTGGGACCAGCGATACGTTTCCCATTATTTCGTGTTTTATGGTCCTTCGTGTATCACTCCGTACAACTTTATCTATTTGCACTCTCAACAGTGATGACACCTTGATACTGAAATTGCTGGTTTGTAAACGAATAAAATGTGGCCCGTTTTCCTGAAGAGAATAGCCTTCTATAGACAAATTCAATTTAGATGGCCGCGCGTTGACGAGGACTCTATCTGCATTTACGAAAATTGAATAGTTTGACGAAACAAGTTGATCAAAAAATTGGAATGGAGTAAACTTGAATCCGATAAGGTCATGTAGTTTGTCGTTTTTGTACGCGTTGCTAATCACGAGTGCGCCAAATAGCATAAACGCCGAAGTCACCCTGAATCGAAAACATGACAATTGGCTTGTCGGAAATGGATTTGATTGCTCAAGCAACATTTTTATGGATACGATGCCCCCAAACACGGCCTTATCTAGTTGAGTTGTAAACGATACCAGTTTGTTTTTCAACGGCGGTAAACAAAGTTTGTATACTATTGGAAAGGTCACCAAATAAGTCATCGCAATCATCAACCAAACATACTTGTCAAAACTTGCCAGCAGCGCCACAAACGGGGAAGAAGTAAAAGTATCGCCACAACTAATGAACCTGATTCTATATGGTGGATATGGCACTGAATAAGGAGCACTGTCATACTCGGGTCCCAGCAAGGACTTAATGATAATGCCAGGAACTGGTCGGAACTGGTTAGAACGATCCAGCGCCAGATGAAAGTTTGGTTCCAGAATGTTCCTCCAGAGAGACACCAAGCGACCAAAGATTAGCTGTGGCACTGTCAAATGTTTTATGTCACGCCGCCATTTATACGTTTTATTTTTTTATCATGTTTGCGTAAGGGGTATGTGGTCCAACAAAGTAGTTGTACATAAAGAACTCAGAAATATTCCCTTTACTTCGATGCAAATTGTCGACCTGACTTTTCAAATAGGTAAATGTATAACTGGGGAACTGTCTATTGAATCCAATTTTGGAAATGCATTTGCAGGTCTCACAAGGAGGAAGAATTAGCATTTCCATTCCAATCGTCGCCTTATACATTTGTATATACATCAACATTTCGGCCATAGCTACGGAAGATTTCGCAGCATCGGTAAAATATTTTCGATAAAAGTCGATCCATGATATATCTGTCTGATTTGCCAAGAGTAGAAGCCGGAACTGTGTAGATGGGATTCCAAATGAGCTTTCCGCAATATCAAGGCGCTGTAAATACCATACACTGGCTGATAGATGCCTCCAGTAATTACGATCACATGACGCAAAATCTAACCTGTCCTTTAATACCGGTGGGGACATGTACAAATGTAGTTCGTAGTTCCAGAGCCGAGCGTTGACAACGAATGAGGATATTGTTACTTTTGTGCAATATTCACTAAACTGTTGCCAAGATTTCCTCTCCGTCCTGTTATAATTACTGTAAAGATAGCTGGATGAGCATGAAGATGGAAGGATGGTATGATTGTCAGGATTTATTTTGGACGCAATTTCGAATGGGGTATCCAATATCCATTGAGTAGCCCTGGCGTAAACGTTCATATACTTGTTAATTTTAAAACTCACCGGGACGCGACGTGTTAAGAGGACTGTTGTGCTGGGTGGCAGGAAATCAAGTCCGCGAAAGTTTACTGCCGACAGAAAACATGATTTGCAAACTGGGAGTACACGCCCAATGTCGACGGTAAGGTCTGGGGGGACTTTATTATACGCTTTGCTCAGGGCTGCTGACTTATCAAGGTGTGGTGCTTCCAAATCTTCCGGTTTCACAAGACGTAACAAATGCAAAATAAGTATGTAGATTGAGAACATGCAACACCGACTCATACTGTGTGCAGAGTTCAAGGATAACTTGAAGGAACCCATATTCATACAAGCTTGCTGTTTAAATCTGTATTGGGCCTATGCAACTTGTTATAATATGAATCTGCTAATTTTCTAGCTGGCTCGGCTAGTCAGGTATTCTCAATGTCTAATCAGTTACCGTGCACGATATACACATAGACGAAAACCTCGACTACCCGCAAACAATTTTTCTGTATTATGCTAAAATATTTCAGTATTTTCCGGTCAAGAAATTATTTGTGTATAATAATTTGTTCGACTGAAAACACACATGAGTCTCCGTCAGTTATATGATTTCAACAAAAAAACTCCTTATGAACCAGTTACTAGGCGAATTTATTTTTCCAGGTGCATATAAATGCCACGTTAGTAAAAAGGAGCATTTAGCCACGATTCACCCAATAAATACGTAATGATGTTACTTCACTTTGATTGATAAAGCACACACTTCATCCTGACTAATGCTTATATTTCTCACTTGCTATTTGCGGGTTTTCTATCTCTTTACATCGTAACTCTCCAAGCAGCATCTTACAGTGACATATTTAAGCTGTTATATTGTGGTATGTGACACACCTGGCAATTGTAGTAATTGTGCAACCTTTGCCGTAAATTAATATTAAAACTCACATAAATGTCAAGTTTTATATTTAGAGACAAACAGTGCCTTGGTTGCTGCAAGAATATTTTAAGTACTGACATCAAAGTATAGAAGCTCAGGCACGTGGACATTTACAAGAGATGGAATGCTTGTAATATGTCATCAGGACAATGATAAATGAAAAGTTCTTGTATTAAGTATGGGAAGGCGCAATTGATTAATGATAAATCCATCAAAATTATGTCACCACTTGTCTGTCACGTTAAGTGGATTATTTTGTAAAAACTTACGAAAGAAGCGCATAAATTTACTTGGGATTTTTATGAAAATATTTTATTTTTAATTAACCTCGATTCCCCATCACGGGTTTTAGTTATAATGAAAGGTGATGAAAACTTAAATTGAAAACATGCCTACACATGTAACGAAATATAATGTAATCATCTAATTGTTTAATGGTAATATTTCTCGTCAATTTGGGTGGCCCACGTGGTTTTGATTCTAGCCGCAAAATGCTTCCGGGGTTTCGTTGCGGCGATATAATATTTTATGCATTTGTGTAAAACCCTCCATGCAATAGCAAAATGAAAGATAAATACATTACTCACATTCCTTCTGCTGTGGATTATATCCCACCCATTTTGAACTTTTGCATACACATGCCGTATCTGATAATAATTCTTGCGTTATGACGGACCACATATTTAGCGAAAGCGACGATTCTGGATAAGTATACTACCAGGTGATGGCCAAACTCTCTAAGTATTTTCATTATTAGATACCGTGTCTCTATTGCAAGTACGGATGCTGAAACCGCAAGCCCAGCAACCATCAATATAAATATTAGTGGAACATTGCCATCAATGTTTGCTGCAGTTGGAGGCAGCTCGTCACCCGTAGAATCTTCCAACTTGCTATCTCGGTAATAATCTGTCAGCCAGTTAAGTAAATGGGCTTCATTCATCTTCTTCAGTCGCTGCAAATACCGTGGTGGACCATGACCACTTAGCTCGATTTTTATGTGAGTTCCTCCAAAATCCTCACTTCCGATCGATACCAGATTGTTTCCAGCCGACCCTAAAGTTTTGGCATACTGGGTGCTAATATACTCCGGCAGTATTACGGCAGTTTTGTTGCAGACTCGTAAGTCGTTCATAAACCACTTTCTCTCTTGCTCCTTGTAAAAATTCCAGAGTGCGCTTCCTATTTTAATGCCAAGATCATAAGTAACGCTAACACCAAATAATGCTGGTATCATATTTGCGGTAATACCCGCTGCTGTAATAGGAGCTTTTGGATGCATTCCGGACGCATTCGATAGACGCTTCAGATTTACATCCCCGATTTCACAGCTTTTATCGTTGATACAGTTCTGATTAATTTCGGTTCCGATTCGAACATAACCGCCAACGCAACTGTGCTTTCTAGACTCTGGTGGATGGTAATATAGTCGAGGAGCGAAGAGCTTGCGGTACTCAAAATTGAAACTAGATACTCTAGAATATATTTCAAACGAGTCTTCTTTGAGTTCTTCAAGTGTTTTGTACAGCAGTGGCTGCCGGGCAGTGATCATATTGTACACGTTTGTGTTTTTGTATCCGTTGCTCAGTACAACGGCGCTGAGCAGAAATCCGCTAAGGACCCAGCGCATATACTCCCTCTTCAGCAGATGATCCGAGAAGGGATCACCTTGTTCTATCAGTACTTTCATGAAAGAAAACAAGAACCAGTCTCCGTTACTCGCCGTCTTGTGGGTCCATGTTAGTTTTATGAGCATAACTTTGAGCAAGACAAGGACTGTTAATGTAATTAGCCACACCTCAAGGTCGTAAACATTCGATAGCTCGTGGAATCTGCTGAATACCCGCTGCCCACATGCCAATATTTTTAGATTGCTAAAGGGATGAACAGCAAAAATGTTGCTTCCTGTTTGAGTGCTTCGAGTGTGTGAAAGTTCGTTTTCAATCGTTAACCGAAAATTAAAGTAGCGTTCGTATAAATATTGTTTGGCGAGAATGTGATCCGGCCGGTGGTACAATCAATAATTTCACCGTAGTTTGTTACCGTGTATGTCCGGTTCCCCGTAAACGATTGAAGCAGAATGGCATGACGCCTATAGAAGGAATGTTGCATACGTCTGACGTCGTTGCGTTGATTACAATGAATTAAATGATCGAGCTGAACCTTTGATATTGTCTCGAAGGAATTGCTGCTAGAGATTTCCCAGGCGACTGTTCCAGCAGTAATTGGAACGGATTACCGCGACGACGTCAACAACGTTTTACTTAAGAAGTTATTCATATTGACTGATTTATATTTAGGGCATCCGGACTCTGGTGAAATCAGTTCCGGAATATATGATGAAAGCCCGCTAGGTTCACTTGTCAATATTTTGAGAAAGAGGAACATTTCGTGTGATAGGACAGGGCCGTTACCATATCTAATTCCATAATTGTTTATTCGCTTCTGCATCCACGAACACCATGTTGGAGGAGATACGGGTTCGTTTGTAGCCATAATCACAAAATCCAAGGATGAAGTTGACGTAAAGCTGCCGCCGCCCGGTACCGTTTCGTAGGTAAATATTTTAACGTCTCCCACCTCTTCAAGACTTATCATTGGACTAGTAGGGAATATGTCAATGTGGACAATAGAGTTCCATGGTTTTGAGAAAGATGCCATCTTAAGATGCACAATCCGGAAACAGAAATCAATGGCGATTTCTACTGTGCCAACTGTGTCGCTTAACATACTTGACAGTTTGCAAAGTTCTGGCATCAGTGCAGCTGATCTTTGATATCCCAACAGGTTATCCGGAGTCCATAGTAATTTTGCCTGATCCACAAACCAATGTTCACATCAAGGTAACTGCACCACACTGAGTACTGGTTTTCTGATTATGAATGGATATGTGGTCGGATTTACATCCAGTCCATGATAGTTGTTAATTACCGTGAAGGTGCGGTGGTTTTGAAATACATTTACGATGTTGTGCAGGGACGCAATAATATGGTTGAAGTAGTTCCAGTGGAATGATTAATTAAACGAAAAATATTAGTAGATCGTAGTATTAGTTGAACAAATTTTTTAGTTGAAAAATTTTACTTGAATAGTTGATAGTTGAATTATAATAGTTGAATTAAAGGTAGTGTAATATTGTCAACTCGACTTGTCTTATATGTAACATCTCATCTCAGCATTTTTGTAACACATAATCTTTATATGTTTGAGTCTACTGGTTAATCTACAGCAACACTGACATGGTGACATTTTAATATATCCTTTACATTGATGGAATCCGTTGCACAAACATAATTCCGGCAATAAAGGTAAAGTTAACTTTTATGCATTTTGTTAGTAAGTATTGCCTCTGGACGGCAACTCGCCAGGGAAGTTGCATTTTGGATGATATATCCAAGGAGAGGATTCCTGTCCCCGATAACGTGAGCTTACCTGGAAAGTCAATGTCTCACCATTAATGCATGTGCACTCTACATTATAACTAATCCAAAATTTTGACTTCCTGAATAGTGACGAGCAACACCGAATATTAGTACTCCATAAAGGTTATCTACTATTGAAAGCCATTATCTGCCAACGAGCATTACCTGTGACAAGACATGAGATAAGAAGAAACGTTTTCATGCAAAGATTAGCCAATCCCAAAGTGTTCCGTTTCAATATTTTCGGTTATGGTTTCCTGTCCGGCGAAATCCGGATGCCGGTCTGTTTGCAAAAAAAGTACTTCATAAGATTTTCATTTTTGACGACGAAATTTACATACCATATAATACCCAAGTGGAACCGGGAAAGAAATTCTAACACGCCACGGACCCTAATAAAGTGTCTTAAATTAAAAAAGTGCAGCCCTAAGCAAAACTTTTTAAAAAGTTTAAAAACACGTCCCTAGTGAGCCATAATCAAGAAGTATCATAAAGTTTTAGGCGTTGGGTTAAGCAGAGTAATCCTATCCCCAATGCCCGCATGTATCCTTGAGAGGATTCACAACAATTTGCGAAATATCAGCAGACACTATACAAAAAACGAGGGAAAAGCGGTGATGGATGGCGCCTTGAAGCTACGACCGATCGGGTACAATGGTGTAGAGCACTGCTATAGAAGTTAATTTACATAGTTTAAAGTATGGCATTTTTTTTAATTACTTTTTTTAATAAAGGTAATCTGTAGGCTAGAATAGCGACCATGAAAAAAGTGGCTTACAATAGTAGATACGCTTTAATTAGGATACGATGAATAATTTCAATTGAATGACAGTTCATAAAATATGAAGGTTATCAATTGCAACATATTTGTGTAAGGATTAAACATTATCAAAGAACTATTTTAAATAAAATTGCTTTAGATTGCATCAGGATATTCAACTAAAATCAAATTCAACAAATGCATGATTCAACTAAGAAATTTCATTCAACTAATTCAAGTTCAACTAGTAAAAAAGATTCAACTAAGATATTTCGTTTAGTATTTTTCGACTAATTCTGTATTGCACTGGAACTAGTTCAACCATATTATAGTGACCCGTTGTGCAGGTTTATCTTTCAGGCTGTGACGGCTCTATTCAAACTAGACAGAAGGGTGTCCCGAACTGATTGGAATTCATTTCCTCTTAGTGTGAGTACTTTGGATTTGTTGAAATCCTTCAAGTTTATTAATAGTGGCGAACTGCACTTGAAAGCCCTTAGCATTGCTGCCAGCAGTATAATGCGAAACAATATGAAGCTTAGCATTGTGGATTCCTTGCTGCTCACTGACGTTTTCAATTTTCGAATATAGTATTGTAGGATACTGTTGGCGAAATTTATTAGACTTGTTCGAAAAGTGCTGTGAAATATAATAACATTGGTTATCCATACAATAATGCTGAATTTGGGCATTATAGTCCATAATGATCGGAGCAGGAACTGTGAAATTTGCAGTTTATTCGGGTACCATTTCAATTGACAAATAAGTTGCATAAATTAGTATCGATTTATTATTGAACTGACCGGAAGATAAAATGGAGGCTACGATATAACTTGGAATGCATATTAAACATCGTGTTACCTACGACCCGGACCTACAATACTGACCCGTTTTCAAGGAAGCAGGAAATACATACGACGAGGAAAAGAATTAGTACAGCGCACATATGCCAGCACGAATTTCAATAGTGAGGGCAAATCCATATATACTTTTTATTCGCGAGTGTGCGGAACGTGATGCTACTACTTATCTTTCAGGTATCGCTCTAAAGAACTCAAGACAACATATGTGATTGTTTTCTAGTTTCAGAGATATTGCGCCACACAGCTGAAATTATACAAAATTAATGACCCCAAATCGTAGATATTATTCTAGGCATCGCCTTAGCACATATGTCCATAGGTAATTTTTTATAAAAAATAAATTGCTGTGTGAGCGTGAAATTTTCCTGGCCAGCTGAAATAATTTGCGCCTAGCCATATATTATTATTTCAAGCAGAGGTAATGGACATTATATCGGTATACCAGTACATCAGTATTGTATATTGCAACAGATTGTTTGGGTTAGGCCCGGCTTAATTTCGTAGCCAAATAACACATTATGGAAATTTGAGTCTGGAGATGGTGCAATTACAGTTTAATGGGTAGCTATTATAGTAATTTCAGAGAACCACGAGGGAGTTCCCACACTGTAAGACGAAGGCTAGATGATTAGTTTAATCATGAACTGCTCAGGGCTTAGGTATAATGCAACGTATGTGAACATTAACCACTGGGGCGATACAATTGTTTGGGAGTTCGTGTTGTGTTTTGGGAACCATATCATTACGACGCGAAATATTTGTACAAAGTAATTACAAAGTAACATACCGAAAGGCTCTCATGTCAATCTAAGTTTGACAGTGAGCATATGCAAACGATGGCACACACACACACATTTATCCGGCCTATTTTATCTAACACTATCCTTTTTAGCCCGATGGAGTCAACACCCTTCCCGTTTTAATTTGTCAACGTCTGAATTCCACTTTGTCTAATGAGAGTCGCTCTTCATTTCCCCGAAACGAAATTTACCTTTTCAATATTTATTAGTTGCTCGATATGAATAGTAAAACAAACGTGATATCACATATTCTCATCTCATTATCTGTTGGTGTGATTGAAATGAGAATATTTTATTTGTTCAACTTCTACCCGTATTTCTATACTTTGAATATCAAATAAATATGACGTAAATGATTAAATGTTCATATGCTGTAGCAAAACGCTCGAATGAAAGCACAAATGTTCAGCAGTAAATTATTAAATGGAATGATGAATGACAGCAGGCATAGGCGAAACCTATGAGTATGAAACTGAACCTCCTTTCCCATAAGTTTAAAGTAAGAATATATGTATATTTGACATTTGAATTTTTAATAAATTAAATAAATATTTGATGTATATAAAAGCAATAAACTTTGCCTTATCAAACAAATGGCCCTAAGTACAAAGGAATGTTTAGGACAATTCCTCAGGTCATAAGAATTACATCGACAGTATTTGAGAATATGCTGTAATAAAAGTTGGTTTTTGTGTCCCCATCAAATTCAGCCAACCCATAGTAAAACCTAATCGACATCCTTGCCCGCAATTTTCTGCGCCAAATGTGATACCGCGATGCCGCACGAAATATTCCGTTGGATCTTCTGAACTTCCAACACTCAACAAAACGGATGGGCCAATTGACGTTGAGCATTTCGGTGCTGAACACGTTTGACATAACAATATGGGGAAGCGTTCCCCCGATTACAATGTAGATTACCAAAGTAAGCATGGACATGATCGCATATATTCCATGTGGAAATATAGCCCAGCCTTTTAGCAATATCCAGGTTCCAACTACTCCCAAAATGAGACCAACAGCCATGTACAGTGCTGCAATTTTTCTCATAGGATCCTTAATAATTTGGATAATGCATTGGAGCTGGATGTATATTTTCAAGTGCTGGTCGTTTCTCATAGTCATGCGGTTCATAATTCGAAGGCAGTTGAGAATAATTTTGAAAAAGGAAAGCGTGGATAAAAGAATTTGTGTAATGGATCGGGTGACTTCCATAAAGCACCACTGTGTTGCAAATAACCTTGCCAATAGAGCCCAAATGCCGTTGTCAGACGACAAAAATGAGTCACCAAAAGCAACGTATCCAGGATCAAATTTTGTAATAACCAAAATCCCTGCAATTCCGAGACAGGCGATGAATTCAAGCAGGATAACGGCGTGCATGAACAAACCCATCACATCTGCTTCTGGTTTACCTTGAACCGCTTTCATGATTTCTATAAGCAATATAAAACATGTTGAAGTGGAGATACGTTTTGAAGTGGAAATATAATTTAAATTAATATCGGCTAACCTTGAGTTAATAGCTTCCAATGTGACAACGCAACGCCGTAACCAATCTTCCTTCTATCTCGCCTTAGTCTTCTGTCGAACAATAGTAGAGTGTTCCAACCTTCTTCAAAAACCGTTTCACCGTATTGTTCAATGAAATACTCGGCCCCGAGAATTATCACAAAAATGGAAGCCAGCTGGACGTTGAATAGAACGAGAGCAAAAGGGGGACCATCCCGTTCCAATATATATCTTTTGACGACATTCAAACTCAGAAATGTCATGGTCAAAATGTTGGCGTAAGCAAGTCGCAGTGGGATGAGTTTGATATCATTGTGGTCCAGGAGTAATTCCTCCTTTGCAACGTTCACCAGTAATTTGTGACGATACATTACACGGCCAAATGTTTGTTCGTAGAACTCGTATGCCTTCCAGAGTAATGGAGTTGCCATTTTATTGCAAGTGATCCGTTTATCTCTTCCTGTGATTTCAGGATTACTATTGGTTTGGATAAAGGTTGTAATTTTGTCTGCCAACAAACCTTATCTACTTTTACCGTTCACGTCGTGTGAAACATTCGCTAAAATTTCGGGCAGACAAGACGAGATGTCAATTCCTTCCCTTTTCTAGTTGAACACAACCAATGAATGTGTCATTCGAAGCTTTGGACTCGAAAGTAAATTATTTAAAAGCAGATGGGCACGGTATGAAGGTGTTGACATTTGTCATGTCTCGTATCTATAAATAAAGTTTTAATCAAGCGGAATATTGTGAATCATAATAAATATTTAAAAATGGATAGTTGCTTTTAATTTAAAAGCATTCTCTATCAATCGAGTCAACTCATTTTTCAGTGGTTTCAATAATGCAAGAAAAATGCCATATTTAATGTGCTGGAACATTTTCATATCAGTTTGGTCCTGACATTTTGTTTATTGAAAAGAGGATCCAATTCCATCCAGCTCTCATAAATATTTAGAAAAGTAATAAACTAGAAGCAACATTGGGTCTCACTTTATCATGCATACAAGATTATTCAAACCAAGTACATTTTTAATCATTGGCGTCGATGTCACACAAACTGTTACTCCGTAAATCAATTGTACCGTTCGCGAATTTTCAATTCGAGCACAAAATATTAATTCGGAGTGGGACAAAAGCTGTCGTTGTACATGTCACGTTTGAAATGTCTAAACTTTTATGCTCGATTAAATGGTTTTCAAATGAGTAGGAGCTTGATGAAAAATACATTCACGGTTCCTGTGAGTATACACGAAATGAATTAAGCCAAATGTTGGTTTAACCAGAAAATAGTTTAATGTCATTATTAGTTGGAAAATGTATATATGTATATATATATATATGAAAATGTATGTTTTTGTATATAAAGTTGGCATCAACAAATATGACTGATATCATTGCTGAGTAGTAATGGCGTCATGTGTGCCAAAATTCCATCAAGGCAAGATGAAATTAATATGCCTTATATCTAAAAATATATCACAATATATATGTATACGCTATCATTAGCTACTCGAACAGTAGCAACATATTTATCATGTTGTCGAGAATGTTTGAGTAAAAGTTAATTTTGGTTTCTCTTTCGAACAGTGCCAATCCATAAAGGAATGATATGTGCCTCTGGGCCAGTAAGGATTTTTGCCACACTTTATAGTCAGCCATTGTACAAAATACACTGTTTGCAGCGCTGACTTTACTTACATCCGGTATTCCTCCCCATATGTGCTTCAGCAGAGCCTTGCTTAAGTCGTTGCATTTCACGACCCTCGGCAGGCTTTGAGAAATGACAGTGTAATTGATTCAAGCGACTGTTACCAACATCAAGCACATTTCCACCGCGAATAAACTTGCGCCCTTCACAATTGCAGGGTTCGTTGTGACGGCCATCGCAAAGCCATTGAAAACGAGTGTCGCAGCAAAGTAGCCGACAGGGCGGAACGCACTTTGGGAAATGTACTGCAGTTGTATGTATTGGTTAAGAAAATGCCAACCTGCTTTCAATTTACGGATTCTGTAAAGACAGTCGATGTCCACGTTAAAAGTTTTTACACTAAAATATTCTTTGAAGCTTCAATTTTTCGATGAAATATTAAGCTTTTCGTTTGGGTGAATAAAAAAACATTTTACATGTGAACTTGGATTGGATTTGAAAATATTAAAAGTATGTCACTGCATTTATGGGTTATCACCTGAATTCTAATGTAAGCCCAGTTTTCAGTTCTTGATCATGAAAATAAATATGTTGTCTTATGCTGCAAGCTGTGATATACCTAATAGTATTGATTTAAAACATCCATCATATAATAACGACGCCAATTATATAGTTTTCATTTAATCAACTACCAAATCAATAGCATCACCAGCTTGCGTTCTTAGCACATCATTCCAGAACATAGTGTAAATGGTATTTTGTATAATGTCTCCGCCCATTTTACATATTAATTATTTTAGTCAAAATTTTTCCACGGGTCAAAAAGTACCCGAAGAGACTAAAAATCGATGATCTACCAATGTTGGCTGACGAACGTTGATATAGTTGTATTCTCGATGTAGATTTAAACATATATGTCGTAACAGCTTAGCAAACTTATGTCCACTTGGAAAATAACATTATTTGTAAAAATATTCGGCTGTACAAGACTCCCAACATCGTGCTTTTTATTTCACCTACGAAACAATATTGAGGATAGCATGCAAAAACAATCGCTATTTATTGGATCCGTGGTTCGCGGACGCAAACCAAATTATCCCGAAAGTAATACATGAGTTAATACTCAATTGCAACTAGCAACGGTTCGCATTTCATCATTGAATTTATATTACTAAAGCCTTCTGCTTACATTATATTGTAAACAACTATTTCTTCGCGGAACGCCAACTGGTATCTCATCAACCCGAAACCATAAACAGTGTAGAAGGTTATCCGTTATACGAGTGAAAGAATATTATTTTGGAGTAGTGTGTTCATCATTCGCATTATAATTTATATTCAGTAAAAATCGAAAATGGAAACATACACACAATATCACATTCCTGTGGTTATAGTGATGCTGAAACTAGCACAAAGTCACATGTTGGTCTACCTTCAAAATTTGAATAAGTCCTACGAATACACGCACGGCGGTGTTGATTTCAAACCCCTTCGAAACACCATGCTGGAGAAATGGAAGGCTCCGATTTGGCTAAAGTACACAAATATTACACATGTCATTCAACCGCTCCAAAATGTTCATACATTCACCGTCATCAACAACTACATGGGTGTGGATATTGGTTCGTCAATGTTTCCAATTCTGATCAGGAAACCAGTTATAGGCGCAGTCATCAAGCCAAAAGATAACATGATGTGGTTTGTCGACCAGGTCAGACTGATGTGGATTCCTGATAACATATTAGGCATCAACACTTCAGCCGAATTGACGTCCAACCTTTGCAGATCCTCGAGCATTTTCAACCATCAAGTACTACCATGGTACTATGGTGAAACAGATTTTTGCTTACGGATTCAACATTTGAATATGTCATCGTTCTCGAGACCCTGGAACTCTATAGCCCATGTTGATCTGTTCCCCGGCAGCCCTGTAAGCAGCTTAGGAAACGTACGTATATTTCATTACGACCGGATACCTGTTGACGACATGCGACTTGGCGCCGGGTTTGCCGCGGCTACATCACCCACGTTTGTAGTTTTGGTAACAGGAGAGGAAATACCACCGTCAAGCTGGTACAATTGGATGGAAAAACGAATCCAAAATCCTAGATCGGGAATTACCAACGGTCCAAAACTAACTCACGAAATATTTATAATTATCAATGTTCCGCCCAGGCTACCAAACTTGGTCCTAGCATTCCTCTCTGAACCAATGTTACCAAAAGATGGATACGCTCGATTCATTTCAGTCAACATGTCCAGCTATTTTAGCGGAATGCTGTCAAACGCATTTGCTACCGTGGCGTTTCCAAGAAATGAGGATATGATTGTCTGGAGAATATCAGCTTCTGGTGAGTTTGGAACGCTCTCAGAGGAGAACATTCAGCAATTAGCCAATTGCAAAATGGGAAGTTACAAAACATCCGATGACATAATTTTGAAGAACGATTACTATGTTCGAACAGTAAATCTTGTTCACACATTGATGGGAAACTTTACGTACACATTGGGGGACTCTGTCAACGCCATAGATTGTAATTCCGGAGTAGGATGGTCAACCAACAGATGGCATGGCGCATATTCCAGTTTGTCCTTGCACCTTCAAAACACGCTTCAAAAAACTACAGACCCATATGCAGACGCCATGATATCCTCCGCCGATCCATTTAGCAATTTGAAAATTTTGGCATGCGGGCAGCGAGGTTTGAGTGGATTGCCTTTTCACGAACTCTCAAATATATACGATACCTACGTCTGGCTGAGCACAGGCATATTTCTAGCTTTCCTGACGATCATGTTGACGAAATTGTCTTGGAATCATAGGTCAATGGAACTCAATGGATACATTCTCTCACTTGCAAAAGCTCTTTTGGAACAAGGGGATCCATTTTCCAGCCACATCGTCAAAACTATATCTTTGCGTTGGCTCCTTGGCGCATTCCTTCTCAGCGCACTTGTGCTAAGCAATGGATACAAAAACTCAAATGTTTACAACATGATAAGTGCAAGGCAGCCGCTTTTGTACAAGACGCTAGACCAGCTGCGCAATAACTCTTTTGAACTGTTTACAAGAGGCGCGAGCTTTAATTTGAAGTACCTCTATTATCGTTCAAGCCACATGTATATCCGCACAATTAGATCGGACAACCATAGTTACTGGGGCGATTACGCCACGATATCATCCGAGGTTAACCAGAAATGCTATAAAGACCCACAATGCAAGCTAGGCGACATAAGCTTGAAACGCCTCAGGAATGCTTCCAGGATTCATACAGTCAGTGTGGCTAAAATTGTTGATATGACATATAGCTTGCTTCCAGTACTGTTTCATAAAGTTATATCGGACGAGGTTGGAGTAAAATTACAAAGCTCGCTCTGGAAATCATACCGTGATGCTGAGGAAAATTGGTTTATGGATGGACTACGTTCTTGTATCAACACATCCGTAGTTCTACCAGAGTATATGTGTAAGCGGTACGCCAAAAATTTAAGGCATTCTGGCCGAGATCTCGTTTCTATTGGGACTGAAGATTTTGGTCGAACATATCTCAAACTGGAACTACGTGGGCATGGACCAACGTATTATTCACGTCGAATGAAATATTTAATGGAGGCCCATTTACTAGGGCGCTTGACACAATATTTCCAAAATGTAGACTCCAATGTGCTTGACGATGATGTGGTTCCGGTAAGCGCTGCAACAATGCATGGGAATATAGCGTTAATATTTGCGCTGCTGGGAATTGGAAAAGCTTCGTCAACGCTGATATTTATACTCGAAGCACGGAGCCTGATAACAAAGATTGTTGGAAGGCTCATACATGTATTAAAATTATTGGCCTTAAAAATGATTGAAATCACACGCAACATTTCGATTGCTATACGTAAAAGGATTACAGAGCACTTGACGAAATTAGAACGATTAAAAATGGGTAGGTACGCTGGAAAACGAGTGGTGGTACGTTGACAGTACTTAAGCAGAATCGTATCGTAACGAGCTTTGGCGTTCGGTCGGTGCGCTCAATATGCATTACTGGTAAGTTATTAAATTATATTTGTATTGCTTGTAATACTGATGTACCATTAACCTTAATCGCATTTGTTTAAACAGTGTACATATTCACTTACATGTTGCTCATTTTATCGCATCATTCCAGTTGAAAACATTAATTCATTCGTAAACATTCCAGACGCTGAAGTGACGGCGGGCACTTTAGGATGTCAACTTGTTGACTTAGCATGATACTCTTCAATCAAGATGTTCCGCATTAATAATTTATTTAAATCTATTCGTCTGAAATTCACTGTACATTTGAGTACTATAAACGGGTACGGTAATCACATTGATTGCAATGCTGGTACAGTGCGGTACGAGGCCCATCGGCATAATCGCGTATTCGAATATATCACTTTATTTTCTAAATACACATGAAAATGCTCGAGACGGCCACACAGACGTTAAGTTATCTATGATCGATCCATTTAGCAGTTTGAGAATAATAGCATGTGGACATCGAGGCGTCAGCGGATTTCCATTTGAAGAACTCTCAAATATTTACGACGTGTTCGTCTTGCTAAACACGGGAATCTCCCTAGCGATACTTACAATTATACTGATGAAACCTATATGGAGTGGTAGATCCATGGAGGACAATGGATACATAGTTTCGCTTACCAAAGCACTACTGGAGCAAGGAGATTCTTTCACGAGCCGTATTATCAAAACAGATTTCTTGCGTTGGCTGCTTGGCGCATTCCTTCTCAGCGCTTTTGTGCTAAGCAACGGCTACAAAAATAATAACGTGCACAACATGATCACTGCAAGGCAGCCACTTTTGTACAAAACACTTGATCACCTGATGGAAGGTTCGTTCGAATTGTATACGAGAGTGTCCTTGTTCCTGTTTAGGTACCGTCGCTTTTTCATGCACCCATTTGGGTCTTCAACATATCTCAGGAACCATCATAGTTACCTTGGTAACTACGCCGGAGTTTCCTCCGAAGTGTATGAGAAATGCTGTAGCGATCCTGGCTGTGAATTCGGAGATAGGGATTTGCAAACTATACTGATTATATCCAAGCTTCATCCTAACAGTGTCGCTAAGCTAGTTGAGATGACGGAAAATATGATTCCAGTATTATATCGACGTGATATTTTCGACGATCTTGGTACGGCCTTAGAGAAATATATGTGGAATTCGAACAAACAGGGAGAAACGAAATGGTTTTTAAATGGGCTACGTGAGTGCAGCAATACAGCTTTTGTGCTCCCGGGGCACTTGTGTAGGGATTACGCCAAGTCCTTGAGGAGAACTGGCAACAATTTTCTGTCCGTTGGAAATGAAGAATTTGGACGTACAAATATAAACATTGAGCTTCGGGGGCACTGACCGCCATACTATGCTCGACGAATGAAGTATTTGAAGGAGTCATATTTGCTTGAACAGTTGCCGGAGTATTTCCGAGATGTCGATACATGTGTCCTTAAAGAAGACAGCCTACTTTCAACGGCGGCGACCATGGAGAGAAATGTGCCATTAATATTTATCTTGCTAGCAATTGGGCTTGTGGCTTCAGTGTTGTAGATTTGGAATCTAAATACGAAGGGCGATAACGAAAGCTCTTAGATGGAACGTGAAGTTACTCAGGTTGTTTTTGTGCCTAATCGCTGCCAAGGCAGGTTTTATGACAACGGCAATACTTAAGGGTGCTGATCTATGCTGGATGACAACAAGAGAGCTATGCAAGTGGCAGGACTCAGTGATATCACACTTCACATCAGTAATACATATAAATTGTTTCTTCATCATCCATCAGTAAATGTAAATGACTCCATTTGTCTGAATTGATATAAAATGAGATATTATATGTACTTATATATTGAGAATATTATATACCATACTTACTAGGTCATTCAATAAGTAGTTGCAGTGACTCCAAGCTGTATTGGTCAGAAGCATGCAAACCTCAGACGTTCTAGTTTTGCACGAAGTTAGGGAACTGTCCTAGGAATACCTGTGCAAAATACCTGTAATCCAGCTTACTCTCTTTCTGAGATATGAGCCGACAAAATTTCGGTAGGATTTTTTTTTCAAGATTTTTTCAGGATTACAGATATAAATTTAGTTTTTGAACTGGTGCCTACAAAACACCTACGATGATATTTGAATAACAAAAGTAACCCTATAATACCTAGTATCTGGAGTATCTTAACGTGCTTTGAATGGCATGAAAAATGCTACGTTGTAAGGATACGGGCACCCAACACTACTATAGAGGAATGTCATAATTCACAAAAATGCTTATCGTCGTTTTACGAACTATAACAGGGTACAGGTTAGTTAGCTTGCCACAATATAAGGGCATATGTTGACTTTGTTTCCACAATAATAGGATATAAATTTATTCATATTTGTGGGATGTAGGGCTAATCAAATATAAATTGTATCAACATTCAGAAAAAATCGGGTGCACTGACTGATGCATATTCACCGGTGGATACCTACGTCATATGCTTCTGAATTAATCTTGTATCAGCGGTATATGATACTTTAGGGCATGCTTATCAAAAATGTGCCATGGGACATTAATCCAATTACACGGTACATACGAGAGAGGTTTGAGAAAAAGTTGCTGAATTCCTGTGCGAAATCAATTGATCCAGTTACGGCGGTGCTGTTTAGTAACTGGGTTGTGCGTGACCTTATGAGCTTTTGCAGCAAAATCCCCAAGGTTTGCTCCATTTTTTGCGGTATAACACTTTGCATGATACCGCTTATTGTCGGAGATACACGTACCGTACATTGAATAAAGCATGTATGCTCAATGCTGATAATGTCATATCAGCGAACTGTCAAGATAAACATACATGATGGCTGGCCTTCTACCTTCATTCCATTATGCATGTGGTACATGAATGTGCCATTGGGCTCGGGCAGCAGAAAGCGAACAGATCCGTCAGCGTGTGGTTACATTTCAGGACACGCATCCATCAGATCCTCATATAATTACTGGTTACTTGATAAAAATGAACGTCTCCGCGTTTTCCCTGATAATCCTCCTTGCGGCGGTGGCATCATACTGCTTGGCGACTTCAGCAGATTTTGCGGATCCATCCACCCATTACTGCACCGAAAACAAAACCTGCACCGCCCTTTTTAACAACAGTTTCTGTGACTTTGACGCAAAGCAGCAATGTGGCACGGGTATATGTAGCTGTCTGTCAACTCACGTCGCTGTAGCCCTTAACCAAAGTAATCCCGAAAATATAACCTGCCTCCCGAAAGCCGCCCAGTTTCCCGGCACATGTGAACACGATTTCCAGTGCGCGTCCCGGTTTGGAGATTTGAGCCACTGTCACGTGAACTCAACAATCAGTGAATGCGTTTGTAAGGATGATTCCATTTTCGATTTCGGAAACTCTATAATAGGTGCATGTCGTCCCATCCGGAAGTTGGGCGAAAATTGCGAACACTACTGTCATGCACAGTGCAATCACATTACCGGCGCGACATGCATTGAATCTTCCACGAATTTACATCTGCCATATAGATGCGGATGCTCTACAGGTACGGTCGAGGCTCTGGATGGTTCCGCATGCATTCCTGTAGCAACAAAGATTGGTGGCCCATGTGACCTTTCACCTCACCAGTGCAAACCCATTGCAAACTCAGTATGCGATCAAGCCACCAAGACATGCATATGTGATGACTCCGGTTTCATTGCAAATACGAGAAATACTTCATGCCTTCCGAAGAGACCATTTCTCAACATGACGTGTACTGAACAAATCCAGTGCATGGCAATCAACAGTACGTGCGAATACGTGATGGTAGGAGCCAAATATCAATACATTTGTTTTTGCAAGCAATCTGACGGATTGCTACCTTCTGCGGTTCGGCGGGATGCATGCGTTGAGGTAAGCCTAGTAATAGCTTAACAGTTATTTTGCACGTCGATATTGTTTCAATGAATGCGTTTTCATATGGTTAGATCGCGAAAGTGGTTGGAGATCCATGTACCGAAGATATCCAATGCACAAATAAATACAGAGTGGGCCCAAATGGGGAATGCAGTCAGAACAACACATGTCAATGCAAGCAGGGTTATGCATTTCATAGGCTTTCATACGATGAATTCGGCCAGTGTTGGCCTGTAGTTCCACTTGGAGGAACTTGTCGATGGAAGGAACAGTGTGTTGACAGCAGCGGTTCCAACACTTATACCGATTGCCGAAATGACGTATGTGAATGTAGAAATAATGGGGAGAGTGATGGGATATGTTATAAATGGAGGATTATTGGCGATTCATGTGACCTTGATGTGGAATGTAAGACAATGATAACCGGACCCGTCCTTTGCGACCACGACACCAAGTCATGCAAATGCGATGAAGGTTATTACTCATCCGCCAACAATCAAACTTGCTCCAGAACCAAACCATAAGTATTATGGCCTTGCGCAATAATATAATTTATCAATTAAAACTTGTCATTGGAAATTGTTAATATATGTTGCATTGCTAATTGGGAACAATTAAGTTTAAATGATTACACATAAATGAAAAATATCAATCATATCATGTCAATCAAAAACAATTATTTCATCAATACACTCAAGTAATTAACACAGCCATGATGGAACTTTTCATTACACCAGCTATGATTTACATTAATGTATCATGGTTGGCCCATCTTCCACTCTTATCATGACACATGATAACACCGTGTTGGCATCTCACGCTATGACGCCCGTGCAACATGAATAACCTAATTTTCTGAGCTCAGTCTAGTCTATACTGCCGTGCAGTAACGTATTTAAAACCATCTGGTCAAAATGGCATCCCAAAAATACACGTCGTTTATTGCAGCATTCATTGCAATACTTCTGTTTATAATTTCGCAAGGAGATCCAACGATTTCTACCAAAAGTTTTGGTTTATTTGCAAATTTGAATCAGTCATGTACAAACAACGCAAGTTGCAATGGCACCGTTACAAATTCTTACTGCCCGTTGCCCGAAACACCAGGAGCAAACAGAACATGTCAGTGTCTTCCTGACTTCATTCCCTACACAACCGAGGAAGGTGAATGTGACGCCAATGACGACGGCTCGTCAAAGAAAATAGAATCATGTTTGCCCATATTTATTGAGGACGGAGATAAATGCAGTGTAGATCTGCAATGCACTTCAGGCCATATGGGTAACTTGAGCCATTGTTCTAGCGGAACGTGCCAATGCGTCCCAACAGCCACGGACATATTTGACGAACTTAGGTTCATAAAGTTAGCGAAAAGTGATAGGAAAATTAGAAATGACTGTAGATTACTTGCCCTTAAAATGGGGGACCCGTGTACATCGTCGTATAGATTCCCAGAGGTAGGCTTTACGGTTCAATTACGTAGCCCGGAATGTAAAACCTTGAAACATAGTCAGTGCATTTCCGGAAAGTGTGCTTGCGAAAACGGAAGAGTGCCTTCAAAAACAGATCCAAGTGTTTGTCTTAAGGCTGCGGCGAGAATAGGTGACTCTTGTGCCGTTCAGGATGACCAATGTGATCTAATTGATTACGCGGTATGTGACGATAAGTTAAAAACTTGTATCTGCCCAGACTACACCGTCGCGAATGAGACTAGAAATGGATGCGTTCACAAGATTGACGTTTTGAATGGACTATGTAACGTGTCATCGCAGTGTACCGTTCCACATAGCGTGTGCGATACGTACGAGCCGGGAAATAATCAGACCATCTGTCAATGTGGCGACGATTTTGTGGAGTCCAACGACATACCTCATACCTGCCTACCGGTAGAACATATTTCAAATATCAAAATTGAATAAAATTATGATAATTCTTAAAATATGACATTTTTTTATTCAGATTCGTCGTGAAATCAATATCCATTGTAATGAAACCATACAATGCACATCTGGCATGGGATCCTTATCTGAGTGCGACAAGAATAGATGCCAGTGCAAAGATAACGGCATCCTGCACAACAACCAATGTTATCCAATGGTCCAATTTGGTGAGGTATGTAAGTTCAATGAGCAATGTAATTCAACATCGTCCGTTATCTCTGCTGAATATACGCTGGTCTGTGCGGTGGAGAGGACACCCATAAACTCGACCCAATATCGTTGTCGTTGTCCATCAGAGACTCATGGAGAGTTTAATGGTGTCTGCTATGAACGCGTTGGATATGGAAATCCTTGCAAGTCAAGTGAGGAATGTCTGGTAAGCTCGTCAGGTGAGATAGATGAATGGTTTATCTGCCATCAAGGTAATAAAACGTGCGGCTGTCCCGATGGCTACATGGCCAATTCTGATAAGACAAGGTGTATTTTGGAAAAGGTTGAAAAGGGTAATGCTTGTCAAGAGTCAAGACAATGTTCAGCGCATAAGGCTGGGAGCTATTGCGACTTTGAAACCAAGAAATGCAGCGGTGCGCAGCGCCTGATGGTAACGTCAGCTAGTTTTGCACTTTATATTATTTTATCCCACTTCTCAAAACTTATTGTGTAATCTGATGCGGTAATATTTAGAAAAAAAGTAAATTAAAATGAAATTGCAATATTAAAACTAGTATAAAATTGATTGTTTGTCTAATCGGTGTACAATTAAGATATGTACTTTATTCTGATGTGGGGCACATTGATGTACAATGTGCAATATACCTGAAATACCTCACTACCTTTGTTATAAACAACATTTCTTTTTGGACAAGATTAGATAGTCACTCAATCATTGGCAGTGATTGATTCAATCGTCTTTCCATTAACAAATTTATATGGCACCAAGTACATATATTTTCATACTCATTCACTCATAATTCACGCCCATCATTTATAATGCAATATACAATGATGCAAATATACATTTTGCGGTGTTCAGTGCGGTAGCATAAATAAATCAATGTCGACAACTGACAATTAATTTTCTTGTTCTCTCTAATAATTTCTCCATTCACAATGATTGCAGCAATCATTTCTATATTATTATTTGAAAAATATCCAAAAACATGAAATGTGTAAACAGTTTTTAGATAGATTACCTATACATATATGCTGCGGGTTCGGATAATTTGAAATATAAAATTGTACGACGTTTGCGCTTCAAATGCTTAAATCTATTTTGATAATCTCAAGGATTGGAATGTATAATGTAACCGTTATTGTGGTTTTTGTCAATTTGGTATCATTCGGGTTGATGATATTAAATTGTCCAATTTCCTTTCATTTGGGTTAATAATTTTCCATATGTATGCAGACAGTAAGCTAATTTCCGTTTTCTGTTATTCACAACGTTTTCTTTCGATATGGAGACAGATAATGATTGGCATTCTGGTAAAATTATTGCAATTTAGAGCCAAGATAAGGGGCAGAAACATTTTCGCCTGAAGTTAAAAGTATATGACTCTGAACTCTGCCAATTGTCGAAACTGCGCACGGAACACATAGATTTCAGAATCGATCCAGATATTTATTTGAGCCATTTCAAGTGTCAGAGGAGCTCGTGATTTTATGCCAGTGTCGCGACTGAAGCTTAATATCTTTCAAGTTACTAAAGTTTAAAATTGTCATTGAATGTGCTATAAGCTGGGCAACATAACTCTAAAATGACAACTTCTTTAACCTGGTCAGCACTGAAATTAGGAAATTTCTTTTACACGCAACCCGTATACTTTCCCCACATTGTTTCCATCGATACTACAAAACGCAGGCTCATGGTACGTCGAAGGCACAAATTGTCATACAGATTTCTTGCATCTCTGTTGATAATACTAAACGTGCAGCTGTCGTACCTTTCTCAAGCTATTACCTATTTTCATGGTACGTCCAGTACCCTCGAGCCGCATCGATTGATACTTTCCGTCGCCATCAGCGCGGCACTGGCAAGTGGACTCGGCCTAACGGCTCTCATGTATCTCTACGCCGAACAATTGTATTCGCAACTTTGCAATCACTTGCTCAGATTTGAGATCACCGTTACCAATCATTTCGAACGGAATCGAACGGACCCTAGCTGCTCAGCTGTAAGCTTGTTCAAAGATGGTAATATATCAGAAATATCGTTAGCATTTGATGTGGCGCAATCTTATAAATCGGCTAAATTTCATGTTGCTATTATCATCAATTTCAGAATTTACGCACTTTGCGTCAAATGGAAATGTTCGAGATGGTCCCAACATATTTCTCTATCTCCTTGCTGTTGGACTTGTAACCATTGGACATACAGCAGGATTCATTGGAGTGTACTGCGGTTTAGATCCCGGATTTCTGATTAGCGAGATGTATTTTAGCAACAACTCATTCATGGAGTTAAGTCTCTATTACCGTTCATTGTACGCAATTTCAGTTGGGTTTAGATGCATATGCGCTGGATGGACGGGAATGGAAACGTCCAGGATATTCTTTTATTTCTTACTCCCAGCCATGATGATATCCCAACTTTACTCCAAATGTGTTAGAATAATTGGTAATATTGATGTACCCTCTGAATATTCCAAAGCCTTGAATTTATATTCTCAGTTGCATATAATTCATCAGAATGGCAGTAATCCAATGGGACTAGCTATTGTAAATTTAATGGCGCTGGGTTTTATATTAAGTGTATTTGGGATTTGCACGTGTTTAGTAGGTTGGGGCACTTTGCCGGTCTCAACATACATTTGCATGTTGATTGCTACATTGATTGATTTAGTTGTTATTAAAGAAACGCTACCCGTTGCCGTTGATCTTCATGAGCGAAGTAAGGAAATGTTGGCAAAGTGGAGCATGAATGGACACGCGAATCCACATCAAAATACGAGGTCCTTCAGAAGGGTTCTCAGAGCTCAGAGACCATTATATATTCACTGTGGTAGTATTTCTGCACTTACTCGAGGAGCCAAGAGAGGCTATTTTGAAAACATTTGCAATTACACAATAAACGCTTTGATTGCATTTTCTGGTTCATAACGTAATAAGCTCACATATGGTTGAAATATTAGTAAGTGGAATATGGACGTTTGCTTTAGGTAAAGGAATAATTATCCTGAAGATTAAATATTGATAATAAGTCATAATACCATATTACATATTGTTTTTAATGTTGCAACTACTTTATTGAGCCAAATGATCTTGACCCGATAGACTTATTAGTTGAAACATGATTTGATATTTGATAACAAATGCAAATTATACTACTTCAAAATATCTACGATAACATTGTTGGCATATTCTCTTAACGCCGTTAATTTAATCTAAACACAATGTATAGTAATCCCAACCAAAAACTCCAAATAAAAGTCCTTCAACATCCTAGACAGGGTCGACGCACTGATTTCCACAGCTGTTGGAACAACAACATTTTTGTTTGTCAATCTTGCAGTCATAGTCTTTGTGACATTGGTCATGGCAGCCGGGAGTGGTGTATCCTGAACACATTATTGGTTTGGGGCAATTTCCTGGTTTGACGGCCACTACATGGAACAAAAAATGAAAAGGATGCAAAATTAGGAATTCACTTAATTCAGGAAAGGCTAAACAAAATGATATTGCAGGTTCCGAAATAAGTATGTTATTGTACCTACCACTTGTCTCCGTAAGGCAGCATACGGTACCTCCTTGCCGTCTTTCGCGACCCATCAAGAACGGACGTTCGCCGTCATTTTCTATTCCACTCGACGTTCCCATACTCGACATTATACATACAGCTGCTACCAGAATTGGAACGTAAATATTCATTGTATGACACGTCCAAAGAATTAGCAGTTGACCGTATTTTTTTGAACTGGTATAATAAAACACTCTGTCGTTGTTGAATAGAAGCGTTGGTCTCTAAGAAGGTATCCACTGATATCGAACAAGTTCAATTCTTCCTTTTCGGATATTATAATGGAGTACCAAGAGGCAGCGGTTGGATAAGAGGCTAGAAATGAGTCTTTTCACACCAAAGTCTGATAAATGAATGAAGTCATGTTGCGATAGATTGAATTTATAGGTTCAATGAATGCATATGTCACTACAACTTTCTAGTTCACAGTCAGCACCACATATCTATTACAATCCACGATACGGCCGTAGCATTACGACGCCCTATGTCGTCCGCGATCACATGAGTTTACGTGTTTTGCTTATGGGGATATCGAAGTGGGTCGAGTTCCACCTTGGCACCCAATGGATTTTGTAGAGTTTTGAACGCTGATTCCAACGGTACCTTTCACATGCTGGAACGCGACCCCATTTGGGAGTTGTGACGGTTTCAAATCTGAAAGTTAATGCAGGACAGAATACGAGCGAAGGATTTTGAAATCGTCACAACTCCCAAATGGGGTCGAGTTCCAGCATGTGAAAGGTACCGTTGGAATCAGCGTTCAAAACTCTACAAAATCCATTGGGTGCCAAGGTGGAACTCGACCCACTTCGATAACCCCATAAGCATACACGCAAATTCATGATGATGATGATGACCGTCCGGTCCGCCGCTGAGTGCAATCCCTTCCAAAAATGTTTAGTGTCATATTAACAAATACTATTCAGTGTGCTTGATATGCATCAGTCAACAACGTTTGAATTAATAAAAAAACTAGGTACCCATTCAAACATGCGAGTGTCAAAGTATTTAACTGTGTGTATATTAGTGACATGTATACACTTTGAGGATGCGGCATTGTTATCGATAATGTTCTCCTAATCCATGTCACAAAAAGTGTACCGGGGGAGATTTTATAGAAAGCACATTGCAGAGAGAGTCCCTTTCATAAGCTGTGCATACGAGTTCGATACTCGAAAAAATAATTTTCAAACAACAAGGTACTGCGATAGGTCCCATTGTATGACATATATGAGCACATTGGGAGATACGGTGCATACAATAATGTAGCTTACTTGTATAAGAAAGACTAAAATGGAATTTTAAGGCTACGGCACATTTTATTTTTAGATGTCCTGTTCCCAGTATACAAATCACTGCCCATTTTTTCCCGTTCAAAGCTTTCACAGTGCAGTTGGGGAAACTAATGTATATTTACATCGATTTTTTTTATGTCTTATGGTATTATATCTACATTAGTTTAACATATATGCATGGCATTGACTATTTGCAGATCCGACATTACCAGCAGATACATGGTCCGCTGCCATACATTCATAGGTTCTAGTGTAAATGCATATATCCGTAACATGCTGTAGAATCATGTAATCCCACGTCAGAGACAAGAAGCATAGTCCCAAATTTGCTCTCATGTATTATTCAATATATCGCTTCAAAAATATACACATCTACAAACATGGCAGTTCGTCATTGCTAAGAACATGAACGAAGGTGAGCTCAAATGCCGGGCATCAATAACTAATATTCTGGGTTATGGAAAAAGTCCAGCTTTAATATAAAACGCTAAACTTAGTTGGTGGCCGCTTCATTACATGAATCTTTATAAGAAATATGACTCCAAATGTTACTTTATAATTATACAGTATTGGCTCCGTATTTTATAACATATCCAGTTTTGGTAGACAGCTTTTATGATTACATAAATAGGACATTAATATAATGGCATTCTCAACCGACCATCCGATTGATCCCTTGTCTTCCAATATTAGTGTTTATTTAGTTATTTCAGTGTTTCGTTTCGTAACAGCATGCAGTCTTACATCGCATATTTTACTTGCCCAATATGTTCCATTACGTCACCAAATCAGACTGAACCTGTGATGCCTATAATTATCACAGCAATCCACAATTACGTGACATCCACTTCAAACGTATTTCGCAAACTCTGCATATAACCAATCAACGTACATGAACATCTATTTTGACATTTAATTTTTCGCGTCGCGAAGTTAAAGTTTCAATTTTTCGAATTTAAATAGCAATACAGCAGTCCAGTGTGGAACTTTGGAGTTTTCTGTCAGAACATATAGCTTTCTAAAATAATTTACAGAATGATTGTATTCTCAAATATACACACCCAACTCGCCGACACACTTACATTTATTGGGAAATACACTTTCGTCCCGTTTTCACCTCCTTATATCCTGACAGGAGAAGTGTCACATCATATAAAAAACCAGACAAATACATTTGAATTTGCAGTTTCCAAGTCCGCTGGGAGGCAGTGGATATTCCATTGCTACCTATTCTGTTCAGTGTCCTTCTTCAGTTTATATAGATGTTTTTGGGAAGCGGATTCAATAGAGGAGAAGGTGCTGAGTGTCTACGTCACAGTTGCATTCCTTATATTTTCTCTATATCGATACATTCATTCTTTATGCGCAAACGACTTCGTCGAGTTTTTCAACCAGCTACTCAGTTTCGAGAAGCGACATGTCCACTCGTCTTACGATCCAAAAGTAGAACGGCAATGTATGCTGGTGGGAGCGGTGCTCAAATACATGCCTCGTTGTGTAGCTTTGGGAGCGCTTGCTATGGGAATCAGCGCAGCCCTTTTCCCGGAAACTCCGTCAAATTTCCTACCATCTGACGCACTCCTTAGAGTTCGGTTATTCGCTGAGCGACAGGGTTGTGCGAGTTCCATCGCCTACCAGGTCTGCGCAAGAGTGACATCCTGTTTGTACGTATACATCAATACAAGAATGTTGATAAACGTCACAAATCTGAACAGCTTCGTCCACATATTCACTGGAACTTTTTGTTTATTTCTGGCGCTTGACACCATACGAAGGTATGTTTTATGTACTGAATGATACAATATTTCACAATACCAGGTTACATGAGTAGTAATGAGGCAACTTTACATTTTTCAATTACTTCACAGCTCTGCGGAACGTTCAATTTCAAAACCCAGCAGCTTGTGGAGGATCCACTGCATGATTCGAGAATATCAACTTATTCTGATGAGGTACAACCAGCTGCACAAAGTGCACGTTATTCTTGGGTACATAGTACTAGCGCCGATTTCCGTATCAGTTGCGGGCTATCTGCTTATCAAGTACAACGATACAATGAATCCCGCAATCCTTCTAGCGTTTGCAGATGTACTGGTCAACTGTAGCGTCATCATTTTGGTATTCTTTCTATACGCTGTTCGACTGTACTCTGAGAGCAACATCATGAAGACATTTGGATACCAGGTTGTGGCGTCAAAATTGTTTGGGAGTAGCCTTGACCTAGTGAAGGCGGTGGAATGGATAAAATTTTGGAGATCGGTGCCAGTGTCTAAAATTTATTTTTCGCATTCCAATTTCATTGAGTCTCAGACACCGATAGAAGTTTTGCGCTTTGCGATTGACATGATGGTTAACTTGGTACTGATGTGAAGTAAACGTAAATGCATAACACGGTACTCCAGTGTATATACGGAGGATAGGCATAGAAATCGAGTCTGCATAGTTAATGCGATTGTATACCCTACAACATAAATTAAAAACACACAGTTATATATGCCCCATTAATGTTGATTATGTGTACATGAATTTGAACGGAATACAATTGAATCAAATGAAATATTGTAGAATTGGATTGAACGAAACCATAAAACCATCCGATGTTGCATGAAGTGTCGATTGTTGCCCATACGTAAAAGATGCTTGCGTCAGCCAGGTGACAAATGAATTTAAAAGCAGCTTACCCAACCAGGTTTCAGCGGCTTATTGGTTAAATTATAATTATACAACGACGGATAACCCGTTTATTATAAATGCAAAGCTGAACATTATATCCAATGCTGGAATGAAAAAAGAATTTGTTTCATGCAAATTTGATCACATTCTCTTACTGAACATTGTGCCATCACGGGAAATAAAACGTTATGCAGTCAGGTGTTTATATGGTAGCTTTCGCAACCATTTCCAATGCGGACACTGGTCGGTATCAAAGTAAGTCACATATATTTCGTCCTGACAAAATTAGTATTAGTTATAATTATCAGAAAGTTTCAGCGGGTATTATGGGTCCCACGCCATCATCTTTGCAATTGCGATATTACATGGGAGTGTTATGGGCAATAGCGGACATTGTGTCTCACAATTGGTTATGTTCCCAATTTCCGATAGCTAGATGTCAACTTGTTGGCCAGGGTGCTTGTTGCTATCTCAGTGGAAACTGCAATTTGTTGCTGACAAGTGCTGCAGTGTAAGTGTGGACTCTCAAAGTAAAGAGTGTACACTAGCATTCTGAGTCTTGCCAAATGCTTTAACAAATATATGTTACAATTCTAATTAAAATCATTGTAATAAATTGCATGCTGAGGATGAAAATATGTGTGCATGTGCTCATATTTTTCTAGTGCAATATCAAAGTGTTCACGAGTTAATCAAACAGTTCGATTGAATACCAATGCTGCAAAGTCAATATGAAACCTTAAAATATGTTTTTGCACATATCTGGTTAAGATTAATTAAGATTAAGATTACAAGATCTAACGAATTCATGTTGATCTTATATGGAGACATGTTTGCGTAAACGCGATTGGGTGTTGTGGCCAAAGGAAACCACACTGTTTATACAAACAATGCCATGCTAAAATGAATATTTGAGTCATGCAAGTGAAATGAGCGTTTGTCATTGAGAGCGTCATAGGCGAAGACTCGTAATATCATGCTATGATTCGTGCAAATTACAACTGCGACACAGCATATACGTAACACATTGTTAATGAGAAAATCAAATATGTATGATTAATGCCGATGTATAAGCAACAGCGCTGCTGAACAACACAAAATTGAAAATCGAATATTAAAGTCGCCTGTATATTAAATTTAACTCAACGGAATACCATGGATCGGAACAGAACGCATTAGAGTTTGCGGCATTACGTTTATCGTGTAGTGTTTTCTACGTGTCAAAAATGTACTGGGTCAAATGAAAATAGAAAAGCAGCTTACCTAAGCAGGCTTCATGGGCAAATGCCTTTGAATTTTAATTGGACAACTCCAAATAAAGCATTTATTATAAATGCAGAGCTTAACTTTTCGCCAAAACCTCCAGTAAGGTAGGAACAAAAACAAAATTACATCATGCAAATTGTGTTACGCTCTCCTTTCCAGCTTTGCTCGACAGCTGGATTACAATATGGTATATGTACAGTTACTAATACGGTGGCTTTAGAAACCATTCCCAATCCTGACGCAGATTGGAATTACCGTTTATTCTAGCGCGGATAGAAAAAATCTCCACCGGAAACATTTCGTCGAATAATCTCAGTCCCAAGCAGGTTCTTTACTTACTCAGAACAACATTACCAGTGAGTGCTGTTGGTACCAACAATATATACCGGTGGCGCATCGCACAGACCAAGCAAGTGTCTAGAACATTCCAAGAGCCACCGTGCAGAATTTATATATGGTTGAGTAAGCGGGACTTCATACAAAATGCTTATCCACTCAAAGCTATACCCAAATCTCGTCAATTTCCCCACCTTTTCTGAGAAATATACTCTCGTCCCGTATTCACCTCCATACTTCATAAGAGTAAAGCAATCAAAACATAAACATATCCGGAGCAATGTTCTGGAATTTGCAGTAAACACGCCGTCCGGAGAGCAATGGATGTATCATTGTTGCCTGCTCTGCTCAGTGTCGTTATTCAGTTCATATGAATTCTTTCGGGTGTCGGATTCTGTTGAGAAAGTTGTAAATTATTTTTGTTTTCATTAAACTTGGTTCATGATTTTAATTTTGTGCGTTAACCAGACTGCATGCCTGTTCAGAGGTTGCATAGAGTGAAGAGAAGTTCCGGGAGAAAGAAAATCCCAGAAAGCATGGTGCGAGAAAGCATGGTGCGAGTGAACGCTCTTCATATCTATTGCGCGAAAAGAAAGGCGCCTCCAGAGTGAGAAATGCGGTGAGCCAGAGCAGCTCAGACTGTCAGTCGTGTCAGTCAGTTAGTAGAACGCAATGAGAAACTCCGAGGAGGAGAATGCCAGGAGCCAGTGGTGCTCAGACTGTCAGTCAGTCAATAAGAAAGGAGCCAGAGTAGCTCACGACTATCAGTTAGTCAGACAAAGTGGAGTCAGAGAAGAGAGTTTAATTATTCTCAGTTTTTAATCACAAAGCTTTGATAAAAGTAGTTATCAATTTTAATTCAGTTGACTTTTAATTAGAATAAAACCGTAAACATTTTAACAGTTTTAAAACCTAAATACTTTTATTGTGTTCCTCCGACTGGTTTATTTTGCATCTCAAGTCCTCCATCAAAAATTGCACCTCAGCCAAGTAGTTTCATAACAGATTCGATTGCACATAAAGTACTGAATCTCTACTACGCAGCTGCATTTACCATATTTGCCATATATTGTTACGTTCATGTAGTCCTTGCTGATGACTACGTTTATTTTTTCAATCAGCTACTCATTTTCGAGCGTCGGCATGTTTACTCGTTCTACAGTTCTGAAATTGAAAGGCAATGCAGGTTTGTTGGAATTGTCTTAAAGTATCTGCCTCGCTGCGTCGCTTGTGCGGCATTCGCCATTGGGATAAGTGCAGCCCTTTTTCCGGAAGCCTCGTCGAACTACTTACCTTCTGATCTACTTCGTGAATGTAGAATACTATCTGAAAAACATTCCCGCGTGTCATACAATGTTTACCAAGTCTTTTCCAGAGTTTCGTCCTTCCTATACGTATACGTGACTGCAAGAATTTTAGTAAACCTCACAAATCTAAACATGATCGTTCATATATTCATGGGAACATTTTGCCTGTATCTTGCCCTGGATACCATGAAAACGTAATTGTTATTTCTAGGATGTTTTGCACCTTTAAATGTGAGTTTCATTAATTACATGCGAATTAACCCAACAGATGTACGGAACTCTTAATCCTTACCGATGTCGTTCATGGCGAATCAAATGCATGCTAAGAGAATACCAACTTTTACTGCTGAGGTACAACCAAATCCATAGTCTAAATATTATACTGGGATACATCACCATGGCCCCTATTACACTTTCAATCTCAGGCTATCTGCTGATCAAATACAATGACAAAATGAACCCTGCTGATATTCTGTTATTTGTCAACGTATTGATCAACGCTTGTGTCTGTATATTGGCCTGCTTCATCTACGCTGTTAGGATATTTTCCGATAGCTGCAAAATGCAAGCATTTGCTGGCAAACTTGCGGCGTCGAAACTGATGGGGAACAGTTACGGAAAAGCAGCTATGAAAGCATGGATAACATTTTGGAGATCCGTGCCGGTGTCTAAAATACACTTTTCACATTCCAATTTTATTGAGTCCCAGACGCCGATTGTTGTTTTGCACTTTGGGATTGACATGATGGTGAACCTGATATTGATGTAAGTTTCGTTTCTTAACAATTCCGATTCACTTTGTGTATTTTTGTCGTGCTTGATTCCACAACCAATACATTTTTGTGGGAATAGATTAGTTGATTCGAAACAAAATACCCATAAAGATGCGACACGAGTTTTCCGCACAACTAGTCACTTTTCTCATTTCCAATACCAATATTTCTTGTTGTGTGCCAGGGCGCATGCTAAACAGGAAGACAGGACCATAATTTATTGCTCACATGAGCATCGGTGTAAGTCAGGACCAATATAAATTACTTCCTGCGACGTAGCGTTTGAGTTTTACTAACAAGTAACGTAACAGTCTTGTCCCCTCGATTTTTTAATGACACCGGTCCAGTTTTGTAGAGAATTGTTCGCAGATTCCAACTATGCTTGTCATTGTCCCGACCATTTTGATTTATGGACTCCACAGGCGAAAAACAAAACCGGAATCAGCTTTGTAAAGCAGGTTCACTATCAGGGTATTATTTCAGTATCCAGTATAAACGCTAATGCTGTCACAATGGTCTCCGCGAATGGTTGTTGCATAAAATTGCTGTTGTTTTTAAACTTGCGTATTTAATGTATACCCCGTAGGAAACGCAAAACGGCGATTAATATCATTTGAAACGTAAAGGGCAAATGACAAGGTACCACTTACAGTCGCAAGCAAACAAGGCGGCAGTCATGGGAAAGAAAACAAAAATTTGCTTATAGGAAAAAGTCAATATAACTGTTTAGTGGAGTGTTTGTAGTAACATTTACCACGCTTTCTAGGGAGCTTTGTACAAACTGAAGCATGCTTACTAAAGTATCATATAAAAATTGAAAAAAATTCATAATAGCAGCCTATTACCCCCTACTAAAATAGTACTAATGACAGTGAGCGTGCCTTGCAAAGGTGATTCTGGTTTTATTTTTCGTCTGTGGGGTCCACAGATCAAAATGGTCGGGATAAGGACAATCAGAGTTGGAATCAGCAAAAAATTCTCTACAACACTGGACCGGTGTCATTAAAAAATCGAGGGGACAAGACTGTTACGTTACTTGTAAGTATTTAAACACGTTTGTGTATAATAATTGTTATTGGCCGGCAAAATAAACTTACAACACACAATTTAATATCCAAAATATTGAGGAGCATACACAAAATTCAACTCACCGGAATATCATGGCATAAAACAGAAAACATTGGAATTTACAAAATTAAATACATCATTATGTGTCCCCTACATGTCAAAACTGAGAATAGAAAAGTAGCTTACCTAAGCAGCTTTCACGGTCAAATTTGTTTAAATAATAATTATACATCTCCGATTGAAGCGTTTATTATAAATGCAGATCTGAGGTTTTCACCAAAGACTGCATGAAGTACAAAATTACTACATGCAAATTTTATCACATTATTGTTTCCAGATTTTACCCGACAGGGGAATTGAATACACATTGTACCCTCAATTATTTATATGACAGCTTTCCCAACCATGTTCAATGCAAACGTAGAAGAACCATTGAACTAATTCTTGTGCGCAGTGAAGAAGTTCCCATTGGAAACATTTCGTCGAATAATTTGAGTACCACGTAATGTTTTTTTTACATTCGGAATACTATATACCCACATAGTGTTATTTTACTGCATACATTTTTCTGATGAGATGGCCACAAGCCAGAGTAGAGCGGAAACTTGTATAAAAATAATGACCCAGCTCTTTGGTTTTCTCGTATTATTTTGTATTTTGAACTGTTAACTTCTTCAATAAAAACACAAGGCAGAAGACCCTTTTGCACCAGTTTTGCTACCGATTCAAACTATGTGCTCTGTTGAAAATAACGCAATTACACTTCCCGGTGGTCCTTGTTCCATGATAAAAAAATGTAAATAGGCAGCTAACAAAGTCGGAGCGGACGCTTGTAACTTGTAACCAGCATGAGCGGAAGCGAATCATTTCAAGGACTTCATTTAATAATAATCATTTAAATAATGTGCTCTGCCTTTCACAAAATTTAATTCCTAGAAATTCGTCTATTAAATGTCATGTATATCTAATTGTAGGTAATGGGGACTAATTTCAAATCATATTTCATAAACGTTTCCTACAACAGCCCATCAAAATAATATTGTAGAAAAGTTAAGCAACATAATCTGCAAATTGACGAATGTACAATGCATAGATAAATAAATGTAATTTATCAGATACGCGTATATAAAGGGCGATATCAGGAAAGCAATTCTGCACGACGAGAAACTTTTGAAACGGAACAATTCTAACCGTAGCAATCACCACGCTTTTTAAATATTGATATGTTTTGCAGATACCATGGATATTCAATTGAAGTAAATTTTTAACAGCAAATGTTCTAAATTCGTCCCAACCATTTCACTCCCATTTCATTACTACTCTGGAACTAATTCGTTTTGGTCAGTTTCCAAAATCTAATCTAACCTCGCCCTTAATCATATTAATGGTTGTTTGCCTGTATGACTTGTACATAGGGCCATCCGATTGCCTTCAGAAGCCAGAGTATATAATGGACATTGGCAAGATGAAAACAGAAATATCAAGACTACCCATCGCGCCTCCAATTCCAATAACAGGCACTTATAATTTTCTGAAAATTTATTTTGAAATCGCATACTACACTGGACTAAGTCCATTTAAGCTAAAGCTGCAAAACGATGAATACATTTTACACAGATGGTGGCTTCAAAATTTAGTGTGTGCAGCTCTGACAGTGTTGTCTGGCGTTTGGATAGTTCAATGGCCTCGTGCTTATCTAATCGATAGCAAGATGACCAAAAACCCAAATTCCTTTCTGGTCATCCTATTCCAACTGCAGGCTAGTTGGAGCAAATTTGTGTACTGGAAACTGGTGTGGTTCGACGGACAGTTATTTAGAAAGACACTGAACTTTCTGAGACGCGTCAAGTCTGTAGACTGCAGTCAAACCCATCCGATGGATCTGACAACCAAGCTTAGACTGGTATGCGCTGCTGGATTATTTCCAATCATCCTGGCTATCGTGAAGCTGATTGATGCAATGCTTGTCAGAAATACATGGAATTGGAGCAATGATGATAAATGGAGCCTTGCCATTTGGTGGTCGAAAATGATTCATCTCGGAAGGTATGACCACTTTTTATTGAGAGATATAAACGAAACGAACACTTATGACATCAACGATACGGCGAGCCAGCTGATTGGTGTCTTGTCAGCGTTAGGATACATGCCAAGGTACGTTTGGTCAAATATTTACAGTCAGTCAGTCGAACTCGAAGGATACACACGTCTTTTTAAGCGGTCTTAAAAAAGTACCTAAAGCATACCGCACACTTACAGTATTTTTACTTACATTAATACACTTACCTATACAAAGAGATACTACATATCCTCTAAACAAAACTGACAATGGCGACAGAAAAAACCAACAATAAAACACTGAAGCCGAACTTCATCATTTCCTGTCAAGTGTCAACCCATGGAAGCGATGGTACTTCCATGCAAATTTCAAATGATTCAAGCCAGAAAAATAGTGACAGTGCTTTAAATAGAATTCTCTCTGAAATTAACACGCTACGTAGTGACAACAAAAACATTCTTGAAGGACAAAACCGATTGCAAAAGAAATGTGATGAACTTATAAACAGCAACATCTCAATAATAAACAAACTACAGCAAGAAAACCAAGAACTACGGGAAAAATTAAAATTCCTGGAGAAGGAAAACGAGCTCAGATATCGGGAAAACCATTTCCAAAATCTAATCCTTGTTGGATTTGATGAGGACGAAGAAGAATCTTTAGAAATTCTGGAAACCCGAATTATGACTCTCTTTTCGGAACTTTCAGAGAAGCCTATTGCAATCGATACCGTATACCGTATAGGGAAAATCCAACAAAACGGATCTAGACCAATTCGAATCCGTTTCATGTCTCATCGTGACAGAAATAATGCATTTCAGTGCATTGAAAATCTGAAGGAAGGAATATACCTGAATGAAGACCTACCTTACTCAGCTAGAAGGGATAACAGGATTCTTCGCCAAAACAGACAGGAATTGTACAGCCAAGGTGTTAAATTCGAAACTGACTGGAAGAACCGAATTATAACGACAAAAGATGGACGAAAAATCTCAGTGATTGATGGAAAAGCTCTGACAAAAACACAACATGTACCAGTTCAAAACTCAATTGATTTGCCTTCCAGTTCGATTCATGACATGTCGGAACCAGCAGCCAAACGGGGAAAAAGTGGATTTCAACCCGAATCAAACCGTAACCTTCGCAGCCATTCAAAAAACGATTCAGGAAACGAGAGCCAAATGGATATCACTACAGGAGCAGCAAGCGGTTCAACACGAGGAATCGGATCAATGAGAGGTGGGACCGGGAGAGGGACACGAGGCAACTTCAGAGGGAGAGGAACATCAGCCAAACGCGGTCATTAATTAATTCTATTAAAATAGCACATCTTAACATACAATCTATAAAAAATAAGTTTGCACAACTTAAATATGCTAAATTCTCATCAATACGACATTTTATGCCTATCAGAAACATTTCTTAAACCACATCATAAACTACCAAACATACACGGGTATAATATATTTCGGGTAGATGCACAAAAGATGATGCAGGGCAAAGAGGTATTGCTATTTTAGTGTCTAATAAACTGAAAGCATGGGAGATTAAAAAATATATTGATTCAAATAATATTGAATCGCTTGTAATTAAAATACAACACGCATACCTAAAAAGTATGTATATAGCATGTGTATATAGGCATCCAGTGTACAGGAAAAAAGTTTTAGATACTGACATAAAATGTATATTAGACTTGGCATGTTCATTTAAAGAAACAAATTATGAATTTATCATTACTGGGGATTTTAATCTCAGGGACAATTACAGCAAGCCACTTTTAACATTCATGAATAATATAAATGTTCCACAATTAATAAGCACACCAACAAGAAAACAGTATATTCTAGACCTTATGTTTGTAAGCGAGGCATCAAAAGTCATAAGAAGTAAGGTGTATGACGAATGTATGGCTGATCATTCGGTTATTGAATGTACTTATGTTTATACAAAACCTGACACAATAAAAAACAAAGTCGCCTTCCGAAGCTTTAATAGTACCAACACCAACCTTTTTATACATACACTTGACAATGCGGTTTGCGCTATCAACCAATTTCAAAATTTTATCGACACATTCTTTAACATTCTAAATACTACAATCCCAATCAGAACTAGAACGTTCAAAAAAAGACAAAATATAGCTTCTTATCAAAAATGACAAAAGACCACATAAAAAAGAGAAACAAACTATTCGGTCTGAACAAAAGAAAGCCCTCGATACAAATTCAACACGAGCTCAAAACACTTAGTAAAAAGGTCAAATATTTTATAAAAAGGGATACAAAAATACACTTAAATAAGATGGTCCACGAACACAATATATGGAATGGTTTGGACAAATTTTGTGGTTTTCGTAAGAAAAATGCTTCGACTCATAATATATCTGCGGAGGATCTCAATAATTTTTATGTTACGATATCTAGTAGCGACTATGGTTACATACCAACGGTACCCGAAAAACCGATTGAAATTACAACCTCAAGTAAATTTATTTTAAGCGAGTTTACAACAAAAGACATTCTACAAGCGTGGAATGGTATGAAAAAGCGCGACTCTCTGTCAAAAGATGGATTACGCATGTGTAATAAATATATGCATCTTGCCATGCAGTCTGGGAACTTCGTCCGACATTAACGTACATTTTTAATAATATGGCCCAAGATGGACATATCCCAGATGCACTGAAAGTGGCAAGAGTTGTACCTATCCCAAAGTGTAAATATCCGACCTCTCCAAACGAAACAAGACCTATTTCACTTCAACCAGTCATAACAAAAATCCTAGATAAATGCATTCAAAAGCAACTCACTGAGTACATTGAAGCCAGCAATTTGCTCTCTAGTAAACAATTTGGTTTCAGAAAGAACTCATCGACTGCTAATGCACTAGTAGCTTTATCTGATTTTATATACGAAGCTTTGGATGATGACAAAGTATGTTGCCTTGTTTCTCTTGACCTTCAGAATGCATTTGATAGCATTGATAGAAATATACTGCTCAAAAAACTCGCTTGGAATGGAATAAATTGCCAACTGATAAACTCTTTGTTAACAAATAGGTCACAATATGTTGAATGTAATGAAAAAAAGTCCTCTGTCCAATACACAAGTAGAGGGATACAACAAGGTGCGCCATCTAGCACATTGTTTTTCAATATATACATTAACGACTTGCCGTTAGTCGTAAAACATTCCAAAACTGGATTGTTTGCAGACGATACTAACTTATGTATCGCAGATAAGCCTGAAAATATGGCTATTCTATCTCAAAAAGTCGAGACCGACTTGCTACATGTCTACACGTGGTTAAACGAAAACAAAGTCAAGCTAAATATTGATAAAACACAAGTAATGTTAATAGGATCGAAAACAAATATAGAAAAATGTGGTGCATTTAAATTATCAATCAATGGTGAGACCATAAAACGGGTTGGTAGTCTAAAACTTTTGGGAGTAACTTTTGATGAATATATGACCTTTAGTCTACACACAGAGCAAGTTATTAAAAAATGTTATGGGAATCTTTCTATGCTATATCCATTCAAAAATTTGTTAGACGAAGATAAATAATGTACACTAGTCTGTGCATACGTATTTGGGCTACTGAACTATGCATACATAGTTTGGTACAATTGTCATGATAAAGGTTTGGAAAGCGAAATCAATAAGCTTATAAAATGCTGTGCTAGATATGTACTGAATAGACGTAAGTATGATTCGGCGACAGAAGATATATGTAACAAATTAGAATGGCTGCTAAGTAAGTACAAAAATAAATATGAATGCCTGATCATGGCTTATAAAATCACCTTTCAACATAACACTACTATGCCAAACTATCTCGACTTCTCCTTTGACACATCGCAGTCAACTCGAAGAGAGAATTACAGAATTCCCAAAAACTCTTATAACAGTAAGATAGGTGAACGAACGTTCAAATACAAAGCTGTGCTGTACTGGTTGCAACTACCCGAAAACTTCATGAGTGATGTTAAAAATATTGTTCATTTTAAGAAAAAATTAACTAGCCATATTCTACAAATTCAAAGCAAAGAAATGTGCCATGAAACCGATCACGAAGTATGTGACTATTCGTGTATCGAGGATGTAATTAATTCTTTATTTAATTAAGAAACTGCTAATATTGTATTGTATTCTCTTGTATTGTATTCATAATCTATATGTACTCGTACTATATTGTTTCTTTTTACCTCTTTATAAGTGTAAATTAACACATGTCAAACGATGTAATTTACCCCTCGGGGAAATCATTTGACAATAAACGCAATTTATTATTATTATTTACGAATTATGGTGGAACTTAAATATGCACAAAATTTACATGCGGTCTCCGTATTGCCTCACGTTATATTCCACGCGTTTTGAATAATTTCAGACGATTACTAAGTTTCTTCGCTGAGCGACTTTTACTTTTTTGCGTCCTAACTCTGTGGATGTCAGTTAAGTCATTTGTGGACATTATAAACGACGAAACTGAACGTCGAATTAATGTCTTTGAAGATGGAAGACCATTTTATTATACCATATCCTGGGCGACATTACGAGGACAATATAACGATTTGAACCAATTAACCCGTTTGCTGAATAATGCAGTTGGCCCATTAATGCTCTACTTTCTGGTAGACGCAGTTCTCTATTATTCCACAGCGTTTGACGAAATGATCAATAACATTGGCAATGGTGATAGCCTTTACTATACGGCAGCAGATTTAATTTTTGCTATCTGTACCTACACAATTCTGATATACGCCGACGATATACCGCACAAGGTGATTTATGGCAAGATAAAATAGTGTTAATATTATATTCAGAGCTAAAGTTAAATGGCATTTTGAAAAATAGTTTGTACATTTGTAGATGGCCCAAGTAAAGGAATGGCTTGCAACTGAGCAGCATATCAGAGATATTCCGTCCAGTGAGGTCAACATGATATTGAATGACATTGACACAAACGCAGTGTCAATAAAAGGCGGCAATACATTTTCTGTCACATATTCGACATTGGCAGCGGTAAGTTGGATTCGAGTTGTTGAAAAACCATCTGCTATTTTGTACCTAATATTTTTTATATTGATCATTTGAGGATTTATGACTGGTGATAATTTGATGCCTAAAGGTTCTGAGCGCGACTTTGACATACTTCATTATATGCCTGGTCAATTAAATTCGGAACAGTTATGTCAGTGGATCGCTAATCCAATAAAGTGTAATAATTTTTTAATTCCATGTACTGCCAACTAGTTTACGAATGTCGGATATCATGGATTTTCTGTATGCATTACCTGGCGATTTGCAAACAAATTTCAGTATTATATTTCAGATTGAATTTGATATTAAAAATAAACAAAATTTGATAATGGGATTACATTCATATATGTTGTAAAATTATTATTTGCTAATGGTGGCAGCATGAATTCGACAAATTAATTCATTTAATATCAACGGTTTTACACACCCTGTTGAAACTTAACTGACATCAATATTATGTATTAAAATGTATTTCGACAGTGCATATTACACAGGAATAAACCATTGTAGACTCAATTTGCAAAAATATCAATACACAGCTGTTAGTTTCGAAACATATCTTGTGCAGTTGTGACACTCTTATCGGCTCTTTGGGTACTACTGTGGCAACGAATGTACCTTATCAGAAATGGAGTAAGCAATAACTCGAAATCGTTTCTGATTATCGTCTTTCAACTGCAATTTTGTTGGGCGATATTTGTGTACTTCCAAATGGTTTGACTAGACGCTCGGACGCTTAAAAACACACAATTTGATGTAAGTAAGTTCATGGGACCCAAGTACAACCGTTCAATGTACCATACTTACCTTACAATGTTCGTTGCCGCTGGAAACGCGTTTCCCATCTCATATGTCACATTTGCAAGCGTAAATATGTATTAAATATTTTAATATGAAGTTTGCGCATGGGTTGGGGAGGATGTTTATGGTAATATAAATGTATGCATAAGCTACTGGTTTTAAATTTACAACTACGGGGTGCAACATTGACATATTTCATCACTTGTATCGTAAAATAATTCTTAATTTCTATACTGTAAAGTATCGTAATCATAACACAAGTTGTAATTTATTTAACAGATGCATACTAAATACATTGCATAGCTGTAAAGAAAAATGCGTTACCAAATTAAATATTTTTACCCAGTTTACTCACTGATCTGCTGTTGGTGCTAAAACATAAGCATTAAGTTGGCAGTATTGGTAACAATATCTTCACAAAGCCTCAGTCCCATCGTTGCAGTAGCCAGACCATATGGAGGAACAATAAATCCAATAACAGGACACGCATATAGTACTCGCCTCTTATCTTTATGACGCAACAACCTCCACCACATACTAACTGATTTGTCGATAAATATATACGGTAGACTAGCCATGTAAGTAAATAGGTTGGCAGTTACCAAAACTATTAACGTGACAACCGGAGCGGCAATGTACGCCAGAAAAGGGAGCACGTCGTACATTTGAAATGTTATGTAACCGGTACAAGAGGCCAGCAACGTTCCCACGGTTATCAAACAGGTGAAAAAATGTGTTGTAATATTTTCGCCATCAGTAAGAAGTATCCGGTTGCTCATATACTTTATACGCCACTTGGTAAATTGTATGATCTCGAATACGCCCCATAAATTGTTCGAACGCAGGCTTCTCGTGTATGTTATTTGAGCGGTAAGATATATCATGGAGATTAGGAGCAAAGAAATAAGAATGCATATTCCATACAGTGAAATGGTGACGAATATTAGGGAGGCAATCACTTTTACGAGCTGGGTCATCCAATATGAATTAAACGCAGGCATCCAACTGACTTTAATTGCAAACGGAATCGAACCAACTGCAACTATTATTGTTACCAATGATATGGATAGACCGTAAACAAACAGTTCCGGTATATTATGAAGTTTGTCAATTTTTATTGCCGACTTGTCTGAATATCTTTTGATTATTCTGCAACACTGATTTTGAAGGTGTACTATTGCGTTTCCATGCGTTGTGACAGTGTACACTGCGGAATTGGCAATAGTGTAGCCGCTGAAAATTGACAGACACACTGCTGCTTCAATTATGTACGTGGTCACTGTAGCGAAGCGATTCCAGTGTAAGAATAGCCAGACGAGGCGAAGTATGGAGACACCATTGATCCAGATCATTCCAAGGTGCATCATGTGACGGAAGAATTTTTGTCTGGGAGAGTGGTATTTCCTGTTTACTTCGAAACAAAGTGCATTTGAGTTTAAGCGGTATGGAGGGGAAAATATGTCCTGAAAGATTTCGTGCAGTTTAAAAATACTTTTAACTAAAGACATGCTTGTAAAATGTCTCCTAAAAATACCCAAACTTTATACAATTTCTTTTTGAAGCGCTAAGCTTTTGGAAGCAATAGCAAAATTTGCAGTGAATAATGATTTTCGTGAGACAATCGTAACTGGGTTGTATAAAATTGTAATTGTTCACCAGTTTCAAAAATTTAAACATATGCATTATAAATTTGAATGTTCTTTCCCCTTGATATACCCATTCATTTTGAAACAAATTTTGCAATTCTTAAACAAAAAATACATAAATGGCGGCCTTCTTGTCAAATACACTCTCAATATACATGTGCAAAAACAAGATGATAAGGTATTGGCATTATTATTTTTGTTGCAGCACATGATGCAAGAATGCAGTTTTGCTACGAACTTTTGACTAACATTTCCGGGTACTTGGAGCTTGAATTAAATTGCTCCATACGGTCCGAAACATGAAAGGCCGCCCAAACGACATTTATTTATTCTTATAGCCCAACTTTAGATAAATGAACTGTTAAAAATAATTACAACAAACATCATGAAGTACGTGCAAGAATTACATGTACCCGAATCATATGCGAGGACATTTGTCATGCAACCTCGACAATTATTAGGTAGCACTTTAGTGCTAACTTATAATTTCGTTCTGTGTGTCTGTTCCATCCGTCCGTCAGTCCGTCCCACCACGCCTTATCTTTCGAGCGGAGACGAATTTTTGAATTCTGTTTTTTGCAATGGGTTCCTAAACACATAGGGACAAGCTCCATTGATTGTCTAACCTGTAGGTCAACGGCAACCGTTAGAAACCGTAACGAAGTCATTTTTAAAAAATGGGAACATATGACAAGTTGCATATCAATCGACTCGTCTATGAACATTACGCATAGACCGGATGTCATTTTGTAGTCAAAGGTCACCGTTTAACGGTGAAGCCGTTTTGAACGTTTTTCGTTTTAGTGATCTGGCCTTTAAACAAAAATATATACTAAAGTGCTACCTTTTTATATTTTTACAAAGACGTTTTCAAACATTATTTAAGTAAATGATATGCGGTGATATTTGCGAGATATGTGAAATAGATGGAATGAATTTATAAATTGATGCAATTAATGTCACATGTGCAATTGATTCGTATTTGTGTCGATATTTAGTGTCAGGTTGTCGTAAATCGCGGTCTTGGTTTAGCGGCTTTGATGCGTTGTACGTAATTACTATTCAAAGCACTACTTCTTGGAATATGTCACTGTCCATCATAATTTGTTTGTTACATTACCAGACGTTCAAATAATAGATTCAGTACAATTGGCCTCGATTTCAAGATTAATTCACAATTACTTCCGTCAACGTTGGAGTGTCTAGTAATTTCTTGGCTACATGTGCGGAAATACAATACAAAAGGGATTCATGTCGGCTCACTTGATTGCAAGCTAAATTATACAATTTTCGAATAGTGTCTAGCGACATGCCTTTGTAATGTTATAAAGCATGAAATTGCAGTGTTCTTTTACAAGAATATAATCCATGAGTGTTTAAGTCACGCAGTGTACAGAAGAGTACAGAGTATAGAAGAAGCACAGAGTCAGAATTTTTAGTCCTTTCACCAACCCTAATCAACAAAATAATTAATTTTCCAATTCCTGGAAGCAACCATTTTAAACCATTGGCTTAATTGATCGTTTCTGCATCAATATCCAGGAAGAATTGACTTGCAAGAATTGAATGTAATAACTCGCGAGATGAAATTGTGTTTTAAGAATTTAGTTGCGTTTTGTATAAAATTATACGGATCCTATCGAATTGCTTGTTATACTCTTTTATGTGGAGTTCCGTCTGAGCCGTGAAGAGTGAAACAACTCGAGATTTGGTCTCGTCAGTCAATGCAAAAGCAATTAAGTTTGTTTTGCTGTCACACAGTATCATATTTCTGTACCTAGTGTATTGAGATAAAATGACATCATTTTTGGAAGCATCGCATCAGATGCAGTGCATAAATTTTTTTCATTTTTGGGCAAGGCACAAGTGGCAGAATTTCTATCATGCGTAAAAAATACTTGTGACACAATTTCAATAAAGGGGTTTCAAATTTTGAAACTCTTTAAAAAACAGTCTACTTGCCATTAAAGTTGAAGTGGATACGTGTTTAAATAAATTAGTTGCCCGTAAAGCGCAGTTAAAAACTCAAATGGGGAACGGCGTGAAAACAAAAGCAGCACTTGTAGGGTAAAATTAGCCGGGTATAAATCAAACAGCGAAAATAACGTTGTTATTCACGGTTTGAAACAGTTGAAGGTCTTGGACAGTTACCAAGCTCCTAAAATTGTTAATAGTTTCTTTTAAACGGCCTTAGGAGCCAGTGTACATGCAAAAAAGGTGCACGTGTTAAAAAGGCCAGCCCATTCAGTCGCTATAGTGACGTAATCTAACTGGAGTGAAAGACGCACAATTTTTAGAAACAAAGCTTTTTCACAAGCTAAAATTGTTTGGTGAAAAATTTTCAATCACTGATGATGCGCCAATTGAAAATAGCAAAAATTGTATCGAAGTTGGTTCAAGTCTTGATGGGTCACCAGGCCATGTCAATCAATCATGTATAGAACCGGATAAAGGACAACCTGTTGGGACAGGAATAACGTCACTCACGGACGAAACGCAAGCCAAAGCGGTTACGGGAATGGTGGAACCTGTGGATGACATTCGCTTTCGAGAAACTGAAGATAAAATTGGTAATATCCGGCAAATTGGGAACAGAAAATGTAGAAAGGCTTAAGACGAATTCATGTACTTGCGGGGAATATATGCTGCGGGACTGGAAACGCCTCCCTGAAATATTCGGCCAAAAACTACCGGATAAATTTGTGAAGAAGTTGAAAGCAACGATGAAGGATGTAATAAAATCTTGGAATGAGAGTCGGGATATGAATGGAATGTGTTACTGTAAGCAAATTCTATCTCTAAATTCACCATGAAAGCAAAGTCATTTCATTTCTAATTTTTAATTGCGCACAACTTGGAATGTTATATAATATTAAGCTTACTTAAGTTTAACATGCCTCAAATTAAAAGTGAACGTGGAATCGGAATATATAATGAATGAAAGCTTCTGCTACTTTATAAATTTGCTGACTCGTGCAAAATAAAAACAAGTAGCAACTTTTAATGTAGTCACAGAATGTGCTGTCATTGTATATTATTGTCAAAAGTGTTAATGAGCATTCACCACGAATGTTTATATACCTACCTAACAAAATATATTATGCACTTTATTGATTTAAAAGTTTACGTTATTATATAACTCATTAGATACCACCATAAGCAAAATTGTTATCATTTGCCGCGATTTATAATAATTTATAAATTTCAATAATCTATAAATGTCAACAAATAGTGTAAATGAATGCAAAATGTCGATTTATGTAATAAGAAATGCGTCAACAATGTCAGTTTGTCGAAAGATGAAGATGTGTGTAAACAAAATCAGTTAATTACGTCAATAATTCCAGTAACTAATTCCAGTACCTGGAGTAACTTGTAATTACGAATTTAATGTAGACGGAACTCACTGAATGTATTGCTATGTGATTATTATGATATAGTTAAATCCAAGAACTATGATGAATTTGTAATTTTGTCTTTTAGCTCTATGAGCGAAGCAGTTTAAGAGCAATTTTCTTTTAATAATAAATTTTTTGTTTTAAAATACTCTTTTGTGATAACTACAAACTTATTTCGCAATTGGACGAAACTGAATTCTCCGATTGCAATAATATAAATATATAAAACGTTTCGTGGTGATTAACAAAAATCCAATGTGTTTAGTGTGCGGTAATTTGAAAACCGGGTACATCCATCTCGTTGAAATTTCTCTGTGGTGATATCTTCGAAAATTATCGCAGATATCGTTTCTTGACATATTGTTTACCTGCTATTAAATGATTATAACAATATAGTGAAATTTAGCTTCATAACCTATAATTTATTGTGCAAAAACAATAAAACGCTTCATTCGTTAAAATGGCTCTGTCAGCTAAATGTATCACGGAAAATTTTTTAGTATGATATCTCACAGCGTCATATATACTGTCGTTTTGGCATTTCAGTTATGGAAAGGGAAATACAACGGCTTTCCATATACATATTTCGTACATTTGATAACGCTGCTGCGACAGTTTTTGAATTTTATATTAATAATAATATGTTCCCTTCCTCCTTACGCTGTTGTGTTTCCTTTCATTCTGTTTCCTATTTATTTGCGTTATACGTCTTTTTGTTTTAATTAAGTTGTTTTTGTTTGAAACGGAACAATTTTTGACTCACATGACCCACACCATTTGCGTATACTTTTGGTTATTACGGTAAACCCGTCGATCAAACGCGGCATTGCAAACTCATTAAGAAAGTAAACACCAGTAATGAAATACATACTGCCAGTGAATATCATGATACCAAGAAAACACCTCACGCCAATTTGCGCCCCTCCTTCCGCCCGTGGTTTTTGATGGAGGGTGTTAGTTTTGAAATGGTTTGCATCCGCATCCGCTTTATTTCTCCACCCTTCCCATTTCTGAGGCAGACCAGTTTCCAGAATGCGGGAATATGTTTTCAGAATCCATTCCCTATTCACTGTGTACGACATTGCGAAGGAGTAGCGTGTGGTTAAGACCTCAGGCAATACAAAACAATTAATTTTTGCATTGGATCTAATTTTCATATAATCCATAGCGCTTAACAGGAAAATAGCAGCCAAGTTGTCGTCTGCAAACTTGGCAAATTTATCGTGCAGATAATGACCGAGTTTTATTCGTGTATTATTATGTATGTGTATATTGCCAAATATCGGTTGATAACGTTCTTTATTAGATGTGTACTTAATACTGAGCGAGTCATGGCACCGTAATTTAGCAGCTCCCAAGAAATCGTTTTCACAGAGGATTTTATAGCCATGTTCAATCATCTCAGGGAGCGTTTTGAACGGGATTGGTGGATAAGGAATAGTTAGAGTGCTTACTATTCCGTTCCCATAAAAGATGCACGTCAACAGTCCAAAAAATTGGATCAATGTGACAAATTCCCTCCTAGGACAGTACTCTTGAATGGAATTTCCAACAAATGCTCCAACAAAATTCAGTAATTTTGGAATCCTGAATGCATACTTATTTTTAATTTTGGCTATATCGGGTGTAATCCATGTAATCGTAAAGAATGTAATCAAAATTATTGGCCATAGAGAAAGTGGAAATGAATTTATCCAAATAGGGAAATCTGGCATGATGTCACCAGTTCTCAGTGTGAAATACCTAAGACAGTACAATATAACTTTTCGAACATTAGCGGAATGGATATACCCTGAAAGTACATGGTACACTTCAGTAAATTCAGTCGTGTCGTCGAATACGTGAATAACGTCGATCATCATAAATTGTCAGCTCAAAGTCTGGTCAACCGACTTGTACTCTATTGGCAACCTGTTCTATCGTATTCCTACTGACATATTGTGAACATTAGACAAAATTATGGATGCCATAATTTGCCAACTGCATCCCCTATAAACTAATGATTTGAAAAGAAGCTGCGGACAGCGAATACGCGAATTGTTTTCGAATTTTCTATACGGCAAATGTACTAGAGCATCGACAGTCCTTCCGCTCGTTATTCTGGTAAGCTTCCTATGTAGCAACCTTGGATCCAGTAGAGATGTTTGTGTCACACTGTCAAACATACCCGTGGTTTGCTGCTGGTTACAGTAGCCATTGCAAATGAAGTGATATGTGGGCTTGTGGGTTTCGTTGGCTACATTGAGGTGAACCACAATTTTAAGTGCTGGTAGGTTCAAAATTACCCTGAATTGAATACGTTCTCTGAATGAGTTAGTGTGTGACGCGTTTGTCAGATGGATGTAATTGAACAATGATGTTGGTCGCATTGCGAAAAGATAAAATGTGGACATGACATCGGCTTGTCGGTTTAATCCGTTAAAGTATGGAGACATTATGAAACTGTTGGGTTGAAGATGCTTGAAGGGGAACTGGCAGCTAACTTCAGTACTGTAGTTCCGGAATGTCAAGAAACGCAATCTGCTCAATTCCAAATTTACTATATCTCCAACTTCGTATAGGAAAAGCTCATGTTGCTGAGAGTGTAAATTCAAGTTTTTTAACATTTGCTCAAAAACCTTGCTAAGGAATTTCCGTTGGGATATTCCAATACCGTGGGCAACCCCTACGATTAAGATCAATGTATAAGGCCAGCACTTGGACAGTTTAATGAAACAACAACTACTGCCCATCCTGGATTTAGAAGGAATTACGAGCACTGTAACAAAAGTAAAACGTGGAGAGTGCTGGTTTCTCGCCTGATGTTTTGTTGGCGTTGTAAAATATTTGCAAAATAAAAATTCCGAAGCACTTACAACTCGTTTGTGGCAAATTACATCTCCCACGTTTGACGCAAGCTTTGACCCAGCGAGCAGCGTTTTGACAAGGTGTCGTAATTGCAAGTTAATTTTTGGACTTGTGACAATTGATGAATAGTTTAGGAGCGTTGTCGTTTAAGCTTACAGGGTATTACCATAACAGATTTTGCTATTGCAGCTCCAGCATAAGTAAATATACTTTTGATGCCCCACTAGCTCCTTTTAACCAGCGAAATTATCGATATTGATCAATATAATTAGGTATGTAATCGAATATGGAAATACCTCTTCAGAGTGATTAAAATGAACAAAGTTAGTTCACTTGAGTATCAATTAGATTCAATCATTACTTCAGATATGCTGCTTCAATGCATTTTTAAGCTGCGGAATGTATCCAACAAGTGAACACAAGCTTCAACCACAACTGCATAAAGTTGGCAATATTTCCAATTTTGCGGAATGGTCGTAGATTGTATCAAGCTACAAAATATATGCAAACATAGTGGAAACGATTTCAACAGCACACACGCTAAGTTTGCCATGAAATAGCAGGTTACTCATAATATGAAGCAAGGTTAACATGTAACGTGAGAACTTACTGTACTAACAAAAGTCACAAGCGTAGTGAATCTACTGACAAATTCATGTCGTCAATTGTTAACTTACCGTGTATTACGGACTGAGAGAAAAGTAAAGAAACAAGTTACTACAAACGCATTGAAATTGCATAAGCATATTGTATGCCATACGTCACACTAACTAACTATATGCTCAATAAAACGGTTCAGAAATCATGCCACTTGCCAATAAGAAATCTCCATAATAGTCCATTTATTTTACAATTATAATACCAATCGTAGTAGGTAATTGTTTTGTACATTGATCCAACTACAACAGATTGCTTATTTGAACCAACACGACATGGACAAACTGAATATCGTTCGGCGCAGTAATGGAATGTACGACCATTTCGTGTCAGAGTTAATTAGTTTTTTAGCTTCATTTCTAGCTTCATCTGCGCGTCATGTTACACGTTGGATATACGTGTACTAAATTGTGGTAAATTATTCTGGCTTTTGGAGAAATGTTCAGTTATTACTGCAATAGTTTCTGAATGTAGATCATTCAACAATCAAAAGTAATCTTTCCGAAAATCGAAATGATGTTCTACAGATCAATAAAACTTGCCGTTGCATTTATTTTACTTCCCTGCACACTTTGTAGTAACCGTCCTCCCCGATTCCTTAATATAAGCATAGTACCACTTTCTGTCGCGCCACTAGGGAAACTAATTCGTGGCCAGTACGAAAGCCACGATGTGGAACTGGCTTTAGAGCAAGCACAAGCGCACTACTCTAAACCAAGTGCAATACGTTACCTGAAGCTCGACTTGACACAAGTTGTAAACCTGTTCGAGGGAATGCATTGTCACGTCGTAATAGATAACTTTGAAAACGTCGACCTATTTCCATCCTACACAGCTGCTATCAACAGGAGGCCACAGTTGGCTGTTTTTAACTTCAAACATTTTGACTCGAATTATCCGACGATGGAAACATGGCCCACGGTTTGGATTCCCCAAGGCGTTTCATTAAAAAATGTTAGCAAAGTTCTGCACCCATACAAAATATCTTGCCCACTCTCCAAATATTTAGGCGGCGGAGGCTATAATTTCGGGCCGCAAATTGTCGACGTTTGCCTAGGAATAAAATATTTCGACTACGTTGTAAAGACCAAACCTTGGAATTGCCAGATTCAAATCGCCATCCAAGTACCACCGCCCACACTTGAGCTTATCAGATATCCGGTGGTGTTCAACTTTGAGGGCGACGAGAATGTGCGCGACCAATTCGAATTCTCGGAGCAGTCGATGGTTCCAAAGATCCACATATTTGTTCATCATGAAAATTATCTGACTACCTGGAAAAGTCTGGAATCTTACTTGAGATATCAAAGCGTTACGTATGTAGAAAGGAAAGAATATGAACCCAGTACGTTTGGACCTCACACGTACAACTCCAAAGCAGTTCTGGTAACACTACTTGAGCGAAAGGAAAATGGACGACAAATGTTGCGGTTGAATCGAATATTACCACGGTTTTATCTCGGATACTTTAAAATATATCCAAGAACTGTTCCAATCTACAAACGTGATATACCGGAACTGCTCCATACATTAGACAAAGAAGTGGACACATTTTGGTTCGTAGAGACCAATGACACGTATAAGTTACAATCAGGTATATTCAAGTTCTGGGCATATATTGCAAGATGCGAGTATGGTAGTTCCAGAGGTTCCAAAATAACCGGAAAAGATGATGGTGTCAACCACAACGATCCGTTAGAAATATATTCGCAACGAATCGCGAATCTTTTATCTAACATCTTTTCAAACGCGACGCTTCATTTTCGTGGTCATTACTGCACAAACCAAAAATGGATGAAGCATGGCACATACCATCAAGTTCCGGAGGCACAGAATACTTTTTACACGTCATACCTTCTACCGGAACACGGACACCAAACTGTTCGCTTATCTTTTGACGAAACAATTACCCAATTAGCGTTTGTGAGTTGCGGCGGCTCTCGAGGAGAGGAATCGTTTGGATTAAGCGAGTTGATTGTGTCGTATGACGTGTACGTATGGGTGTGCATTATTTTGACAGCGCTAGTTTTAGTTGAGACGCATAGACGAATTTCCCAAATGTCGTCCGACATATCTGGTATTTCAACCCATCTGCTCCCAATTGTAAAGGTTCTTCTGGAACAAGGCGATCCGTTTTTCTCTTCTTTTGCAAACAAGATTTATCTTCGAATTACCATGATCACTTTCATGCTGGCGGGAATTGTCCTTAGTAACGGATACAAAAACAACAACGTTTACAATTTGATATCGCCAAAGGAAATCATTCCGTACACAGAATTCAAACAGCTGGTCGATGACCACTTTACCATAGTCTCTAGGCTGGTTTGGTGTTACAAGTTTCGTACCCAGTTCGATTCAGAGGATGAGTTTATCGATTGGACAGAAACATTCGAGTTTAAAAATCCGCATCGAATGATAAGTGGGGACTGGCAATTTGATATTAAATCTGAAGTACATGATTGGGAGCGTATTTCAGTTGACAACAGAACGGAGATTCATCGGGTTGTTACTTATATAAAAAACAATACGGCACTGGCAACCTACCCAACCGGTACAAACTCAACTATACAAACGCTCCGCCGTTATCGAAATGAATGGAAAACGGCTTTCAATGAAATGAATTACTATAACGCAAAAGCGTATATGGGACGAAAAGTCTTGGAGCTTTATCAACGAGAATTATGGCAACATATGAAGCGGTGTAATAAATCTGGAGCAATGATGCCAGCTTACAAGGCGAATAAATTTGCTAGAAAATTGTTTCATTCTAATCCGAACCGTAGAGTGTTTGTGGGTAGAGAGAAGTACGTTAATATAACGGTTATTTTCCAGTTTGCCGGCTCGGTTCATCCAAATATTATTCGAAGAACTCAGACATTAATCGCCTCTGGATTGTGGGATTGGTTGACTAGATACATTAATGAGTCAAACCTTTTTGTTCCGATTCTGAAAGACAGCTCGCCGAAGGTGCCGGATATGCACGGAAATATGCCAAACATGTTTTACGTTTTGTTGTACGGAGTTGGTGGTGGATTTATTTGCTTCGTTATGGAGAACAGTCTAAGAATTTTACAGGCGATATTAGTTGCTCTGGGCTATTGTAATCGTCAAATAGTGCGTACCTATGTAGTTTTGATTCAAGGTCGCATTGCCAAACTTAGGCAACGTTTACGTCACCGCAAACAAAATAGAGTTTTCAAGGTTTCGAAATGAGAGACTGACTATTGCATAATATTGACAGTATAGATGTGAAGTGCAAATAAATATGGAAATTTTATGGAATCTAGAAGGTATCTTACGTAGTCAACCCATATTCATTTATTTTCGAAATGTTGTGTGGCTTAAACTGTGGTAAGAATACCCTGCACATTCACATTTCCTAAATGAGTTATAACAATTTAAGAAATTCAAGTAATAAATATAGATACATGTTAGGTAGAAAACATGAGCATTAAGCTGACCGTGTTGTACACAATATCATCGCTTATTCTAAGCCCTAATGATTTGGTGACCAGTCCATAAGGTTCAATTACAAAGCCAACCACAGGGCAAGATTTCAAAAGCTTCATGGTGTGCTTCTCCGAACAATCCTGTTTCAAGATTGTCTTGGATTTTAAAATACTTGCGTATGGAATGCTTCCCAAATACGTAAATATATTTTCCATCACAAAACATGTAATCGTGATGGAATCCGCAGCGAGATAAGCCAAAAGAGGCAGCATTTGGTACATTTTCAGCACCATGTATCCTGTACACGTTGGGAGCGAAATGCCAATAATGACAAAGTGTTGCAGAAAATTTGATGCGATGTTTGTTGTGTGCATTAGCAAGACACGATAGCCGATATATCGTAATTGCCACCACCGTATCAAATTGAATTCTGATAAATCCGATGTCGTCCCGATGATTAGTTCCCTAGTGTAAATCATTTCAGCTGCTAAGTTCAGCATGAAAGCCAATAGTAATGACAGAAACATGCACAGGCTGTACATTCCAACAGAAGCACAAACGACTGATATAATCGATTTCGTTAAGAAGGCCATCCATTCGGTCTCAATGTGTTTGAACCAGTTGGCATGTGTGACAAACGGAACGGCCGCAAATCCAAGTGATATAATGACAAATACAACAGGTAATGCGTACACGAACAACTTTGATATCACACTCAACTTACTCACAACCATTACATAAGCCATAACGAGAGTGCAGTTCTTAACTGTGATGCAATCTAAGATGTCAAAATTGAGTTTCTTAATTTCTCAATATACGTAGGGATTATCAGAAGCAATGCATCAAATTTTATAATCTATAACTCATTGCTGGTTTGTCCAATTACATTGACCTGTATATTACTAGATAGCCTGAGACCAGAGCTTTCAAACAATATATCACTCCCCGCATCATCCACATAAGGTTCAGAGAGAAGTCTGAGAATATCACGCATAATATTTTTCTGTAGCCAAAATATTTCTGCATCACAGGTTTTGTTATATCTTTTAACATGTGAATCTAACTTAAGCTGTAACGAGGATAAAAAAGATGATGCGGATACATTGCCATATACATAACGATTAACTCGTCGGTGTCAAATGTTTGGAAATGGTCACTATCCGCTGGAAAACAGAGCAAAACCGCGACGACTTCGAAATAATCTGCTCCAAAATTCAGGTTATAGATTACGATGCTTGTATCTGTGACAAGGTGGCAGTTTCGGTGATGCAGTTTTTCCTCAATATTGTTTCGTTGACCCGGCAATAAAAATCCTATGCCTAGAAAAAGCTGGAAATAGCCTACATTGCAACCCATGGCCAAGACAATTGAGTTGTCGGAAATTGATATTTCGTAAAAATGCTGAGTGTCAAACTTCGAACGTCGTGAATGGCCAGGTACACGACATAGGTTTTATCCAACTGCACCACTCTCTTTATAATCCCTATGTTGACTAATATCACTACTATTTGTTCTCCGAATTGAAATCCCATATGCGTGAGAGGTAGGTAAGCTCAAACTCACAAATGAAAAATGTGATACTTCATGGCTCGAAATCTAAGACACGGCATTCCGTTCATGAGGCATCACGATTCTTGAGGTAAGGTAAGGCAGTTTGAAGGCATACATGTCGCTCAACTTCACCTGTCCCCTGGAAATCACGAGAATGTTCCTCGCCTTCAAATCCCCGTGACACATGCTGTACGTATCTTTAAGGTATGAAAGTCCACTCAGAACATCAACTGTAATCTTGACCATCGCACTTTCCGGAAATGGTTCCGTTGCATTTTGTATGGATTCTAGGCACATTCCGTCCATGTGCTCGGTGTAAACAGTAATTTTTCCGTCAAGGAGATATGCTCCGTAGAAGCCCACAAGAAAGTCGGATTTGGCCTTATAAAGCTCCTGTAGGTCCTCAAGCACACAAACTGGCAGCTGTGGTAATTTGTCTGTTCCAAATACCTGCAATAAAGAAACATTTTAGTCGATGATTACAATTGGATGTACATATAGAAACTGGGACAAAATGTGACAAGTGACTAACCGTCTTAACCATCATAACTCCGGTACGACGGTGAATCACAGTCTACAGAAGCTCGGGCTTCTCCAGAGGAATGAAGTCGCCATTACACATTTTCCCCACCATTTGCTTTTTTTGATGAAATTTTTTTTAAATTAGATTTGTTAATTTCTTGGTAGAACTTCTTCGGAAAGTTAAAACTGTGATAATGCAATATATATATCATATTACCCCAGTTTTAGTTTGTAGACGGGGGAATGTCCGAACGGGAAAGCATGCGTTCTGTGTGAAGTTGGAGTGCGGTTTGCGTTTGGTTGTCTACTTACTCTTGTTACTTTTTCTCTAGACAGAGGTGAACTCTTGTGTGCAATTATTGTTAAAACTTGTACTTAACTATCTTTGTAATTAAATTGGCCTGACTTATAAATAAATAGTCACTTCATTACATTTTATTTACCAACGATAACTATTTGATTATTTTCATCATATGGTAGCAGAGGATAGTTAGGTGAATTAAATTAGTGATTGACTGTTAGTTTTTCTGGAAAGCTAGGAACTGCGTATTAAAAGTAACCATTGTCATTTCTGGTGAAGCAGTTAGTTTAGAAAACTAGTTGAAATTAAAGTCAAGGACTCAAATTTAATAAACAGTAAGAGAAAGGAGTTTAAAATGGCCACAAAAGTGAGTTCGGATACGATTCTTATCCTGAACGGGAAAAACTTCAATCACTGGAAGTTTAGAGTGATGTTGGCGTTGGAAGAACATGACCTTGTCGGGATTGTGGATGGATCACAAGCCGCCCCTGCAGATCCAACTAAACTGGCTGATTGGAAGAAAAAGGATTTGAAGGCACGAGGGATAATATCGGGGTCTTTAAATGAGAATCAGCTGGAGTACGTGTTTAGTTGCCTAACAGCCAAGGACATGATGGAAACGCTCAAAAACAAGAATTCAGATTCCGGAAGGCTAAATAAGACAAGGACCATGTCTAAGTTTTATGGATTCAAGATGGCGGATCAGTCACCAGTTGATGCCATCCGTGAAATTAAGCAGTTAGCCAAGGATCTGGAGGAAATGGGAGAGAAGCCGACTGACACCGCGATAGTAACAGTCATTCTCAACAGTTTACCGAGTGAGTACGAGCCCGTTACTGCTGCGTGGGATGCAACTCCAGAACCGGAACAAACCGTTGAAAACTTGGAGGCGAGGATTCAAAACTTCCTCTCTCGCAGACTTGATGCTAATGGAGCAGAAGAAGAAGGATCTCGAGCTTTTAAAATGGAGAAAAAGCAGAAACGTGGAATTAGTCCGGCCAAGAACAAAGACAGAAAATTCCCATGGAGGTGTTATCATTGCAAGGAGGAAGGTCACTCAAAGAAAAATTGTCCGGAACTCCAGAAAAACAGGAGCAGTGAAAAGAACAAGCAGGACAAAAGGAAACCGAGGGTCCAAAGCGATGATGAGGATGGAGATACAGCATGGATGGTCCGTTCTGGACGAAAACTTTCCCTCTCGGAAAAGCACAGAGAAGGAAAAGAAGACTGGATCAGCGATTCTGGGGCCACTCATCACATCTGCGGGAATAAGGAATGGTTTTCTTCCTTCGAGCCGTGTTCGGATGTGGATCTTGTTGTGGAGTTGGCGGATGGAACAACAGTTAAGCCGCGAGGAGTTGGGGTGGTCACGTTGGAGGCAGAGATGGGAGGGGATTGGAAAGTAGTTACACTTAACGATGTGTACTATATCCCCGGAGCAGCAAATCTCTTCTCTGAGATTGTCATGACAAGGAAGAAAAGCTACAAGATCGTGAGGACCAAGGATAAAACGGAATATTTTATCAAAAATGGAAATGCTGGACCCACTGCCCACTACCAGAGTGGAGGTTACGTGATGCGATTCAGACCGAAAGCGCATTTGATACGAGCTAAGTTGAGCAAGTTCCTGAAAACAGATGATTGTGCTGACCTATGGCACCGCAGATTGGGTCACATCAACATGGAGTATCGAAGGAAAACAGCAGCAACAGGTGCAGTTATTGGATTGGATACAGCAGAAGTGTCAGGGAGCGTGACATGTGATGACTGTCAACTTGGAAAGCAGTGCCGAAAACCATTTCCTAGGAAGACATCCGAAGATAAGTCCAAACCTGGAGAAAAGGTTCATGCTGACTTGACTGGAAAGATGCCCGTGAAGTCTGTTGGAGGCTCCCTGTATTGCTTGTTGCTGAAAGATCAGGCTAGTGGGTTCCGTTGTGCGTATTTCATGAAATCCAAGGACGAGACTCCACGACGCCTGAAGAACTACGTACGTTTTATCGAGAAGCAGACCGGAAACAGCGTGAAGGTGCTCATGACGGACAATGGTACTGAATTTGTCAACAAGGACGTGGAGAATTTCTGCAACGAAAACGGAATAGTGCACGAGACTTCCAGTGCTTATTGCCCGGAATCGAATGGGAAAATTGAACGAGAGATCCGCACAATTAAGGAGACAGCGAGGACAATGCTGATTGCTGGAAATTTACCTGAGAGTCTTTGGGCGGAGGCTATGGCGACTGCTGTGTACATCCACAACCGGTGCTTGGATAAACAAAGCGGAGACAAGACTGCATATGAGTGGATAATCGGCACGAAGCCATCCGTGTCCCATTTGCGGGTATTTGGGTGTCCTGCTGTAGCACACATTCCAGACCAGAAGAGGAAAGTGTGGGATCCGAAGGGAATCAGATGCGTCTTGGTTGGATATTCTCCTCTCAACCGAAAATACCGGCTGTACAACCCGGAAGAAGAACGTGTCTTTGAAGCAAGGAATGTGACCTTTTGTGAAGAACAGTTGAGGAAAAGCGGGCAGCAGTCAACAGCAAAAGGAGTGACATTTAGCGGGCAAATTCAGCAGACACTGATTGGTGGGAATGGAGGCAGCGATGATGACGAGTCGGTAAAGGATGACAATGATCCTATCCCTGAGCACGGTTTGGATTCTGAAGAGGAAGACGGGAGCCCACCAGTAAAAGGAATCCTGAAGAGACATATGCAGGGGTGGTATCAACCTGAAATACTGGAGTCTCGACTTCGTGAGCGAAAACCGAAGGACGACGTTTCCCCAAAAGATAAGGTCACCTTTAGGTCATGTCGTGTCATACATGAGCCCAAGTCGTACAAGGAGGCAATGGCATCTTCAGAAAGGAAGGAGTGGTCAACAGCAATGGCAGAAGAACTGGCGTCTCAGGAAGCAAATAAGTCATGGGAAATAGTGGAGCGACCTCCTGGGAGCAAGGTGTTGGATACCAAGTGGGTCTACAAGGTCAAGAAAGATGTCGGCGGATCCGTAGCTCGCTTTAAGGCGCGCCTAGTCATTCGTGGTTATAGGCAGGAGGAGGGAGTGGACTATTTTGAAACTTTTGCTGCTGTCGTACGGTACGAGTCAATTCGCCTTCTTGTTGCTGTTGCCGCCGCCAAGGGATTGAAGATGGGCCAATTTGACGTAAAAACGGCATTCCTTCATGGAGAATTAGAGGAGGAAATCTACGTGAAAATTCCAGATGGGTACAAGGTCGATGGAGCTAACTTGGTGCTGCGCTTACTGAAGAGCATCTACGGATTGAAGCAGTCGCCTAGATGCTGGAGCAAGAAGTTTACTGGAGTCCTGGAAAAGCTCAACTTCCAGCGGTCAAACAGCGATCCAAGTGTGTTCATTGGGGAAGTGAACGGCGCTACAGCAATCATTGCTATTTATGTGGATGATGGGCTGGTTCTTGCTGTGGATTCATCAACTGTGGATTATCTTCTGGGGAAGATTTCTGAAGATTTTGAGATAACCAAGGGACCCGTGGCAAAGTACGTGGGGCTGGAAATTCAACAGGATGAGCGGACTGGGGACATCTTCATAAGCCAAAAGCAGTATGTTTTGGATTTGCTTGAGCGTTTCAAGATGGAAGAGTGTAAATCAGCAAGCGTCCCGTTGCAGCCATATACGGAACTTGTTCGTGTAGAAGGAGCTGATGAAACTTACCCTTATCGTCAGCTGATTGGCTCTCTCATCTTTTTGGCGAAGTGTTCCAGACCGGATATAGCGTTTGCGGTGTCAAAACTGGCCCAGTTCATGGTCGGTTACGATGAGACGCATTGGAAGGCGGCTAAGGAAGTTCTACGGTACCTGAAAGGAACGGCTGACTTGGGGCTGAAATACTACGCTGCTCCAGAAATTAAACTCACCGGATACACAGACTCCGACTACGCTGGAGACAAAATGGGACGGAAGTCAACGAGCGGATTCGTGTTTATGTTGAACAACGCTCCTGTGACGTGGGCAAGTCAGAAGCAACCGTGTGTGGCTTTATCCTCAACGGAAGCGGAGTACATTGCATTGGCTAACGGAGCTCGAGATGCGGTCTGGCTGAGGGCTTTTCTGGGAGAACTAGGATTGGAGCAGACGGGATCGACCCCCATGTACGTGGATAACCAGAGCGCGATCAGGCTCGTCAGAAACCCGGAAATGCACTCACGCACTAAGCACATTGACGTGCGTTACCATTTCACAAGGGACTTGGTGGACGATGAGGAAATCGAGGTCATCTTTGTCCCTTCAGAAGATCAACTGGCAGACGGGCTTACTAAGGCTTTGCTCAAGGGGAAGCTGGAGGAGAACAGGAACCAGCTTGGAATCATAGGGAGATACGGTTGATACTCGGATCAAGGAGTGGATTTTATTTAAATTAAATGTTCATTTTAATTGTGTCATGTTATAATTATTTGTAATGTCATATGTATTGAGGGGAAGTGTGATAATGCAATATATATATCATATTACCCCAGTTTTAGTTTGTAGACGGGGGAATGTCCGAACGGGAAAGCATGCGTTCTGTGTGAAGTTGGAGTGCGGTTTGCGTTTGGTTGTCTACTTACTCTTGTTACTTTTTCTCTAGACAGAGGTGAACTCTTGTGTGCAATTATTGTTAAAACTTGTACTTAACTATCTTTGTAATTAAATTGGCCTGACTTATAAATAAATAGTCACTTCATTACATTTTATTTACCAACGATAACTATTTGATTATTTTCATCATAAAAACCATTACTTAAGCCACTTGTTGAAATATTTTCTTAACTCTGATGTAATCTTAAACGTAAAAATTGGGTTTCGTAAATTTTCAATATATATTAGTCATGTGCTGTTGTGTCATGCAGCAATGTTATGGAGAAGCTTGCGTGACATCAAGTGATCCTCAACTCCGTTACGGTTTAAGGCACACAAATGAATTATAGATTTTATAAATACAATGCCGGTAATCTTCACACCATTAGATACTCAATGGTTGGATAGGATCTGCTGGTATTATGGTTTTGCACGTGCTGTTTCTTTGAACGGAAATTCCTGAATATTTAATTATAATCATCTTTATGTGAATGTTACAAACCACAAATAAACCATTGTATTGATATGAAGACATTCAATACGGAAGTGTGCACAACAAACAAATTATGAATACATCAATTACGTACGTTAAACAGGAACCGTTCAAAAAAGCATATCTTGTTTGTTTCATTTACAGCTATCCCGTATACAATTTGATGCGAATATTACTAAATCCAATATAAGCTCGCACAATTATAGCCCAACATGTTATGAATTTACAAAACATTTACTTCATCCTACAAGCCCATCTATAACGGGGACACCTTCTGCTTCTTGACCCACATCATTCTCATCTGAACCAAGATAGTAAAGTCAAAACTTTCCCTTTCAGCACATTGAATCCATACATGATTCTTTAATGCATCTAAAGTTGGTCGTGTCGCATGATTCTTTAGGAAACAACCGTCCAGAAAATCAGCAAACGCTCTGGAAAATCCGGACGCTGGCAACTGAGGCGGAGGCTCGTTGAAGATGAACCGCATCAATCTTTCCATTTTATGTGCAGGAAGAGTTTTTCCAACGACAAAATGGGGAATGGGAACCTTTCCGGTCGCAAACTCAAATAGGGACGCTCCAAGTGCCCAGATGTCAGTGGCGTTTGAAGCAAGCACTCCGTGAATTCCTTCCGGCTGAAATATTGCAAAAAATTGAATTTATATATTAATGATATGTTAGAATTTGCTTAAGCAAACCGTCTCGTACTCACCGACATATAGGTCTCAAAATGGCATTTGGATTTCGAATGGACGAGAAGTTTGAAGGAATACATGTCACTCAACTTCACATGTCCCATGAAATTGACTAGAATGTTCCGCGGCTTCAAATTCCCGTGACACATGCTGTACGTGTCCTTCAGATATGATAGTCCACTCAGAACGTCAGTGGTAATGTTTACAATCGCGGTTTCCGGAAATGGTTCCGTTGCTCCACAAATAGACTCTAGCCATCTTCCGTCCATGTACTCGTTGTAAATAGTAATCTTGCCGTCAAGCAGATAAACTCCGTAGAAGCCGAGAAGAAATTCGGATTTGGCCTGATGAAGCACCTGTAGGTCTTCCAGCACTCTGGTGGGCGGCTGTGATAATTCGTCTGGGAGAAATACATAGAAAAATTTATCACAAATTTATCAGGAACATACCTGTTTGACCATCATAAATCCAGTGCGACGATGAATTACAGTCTGCAGATACTCGGGCTTTTCCAGAAGAATCAAATCGTCCGTATTAATTTTGCCTACCATTTGCTTTTGTATATCAAAACACAGAGATTTTTTCCTCCACGCCATTTCAATCAAGTCCATACTGGAAAAATCTGGCGTTAAATTCTCCATCAGATCTAATATCGCAAAATATCAGTACTGATAACTGTTGTAATTGACTGCGTCCAAGTTTGTCAAAAAGTTAAAGCATAGTTTATTGTAACTAATTAAATGAAGGACATATTTTTTGCTACAATATTTTATGTGCTTCCTAAAACACGTGACGACTGTCCAATCGTCTTCTACTGCTCTCACAGTAAAGTTTGGGGGCTGACACACGCCAAAATGGCTGAAATTTTGCACACCATCAGAGAATATCGAAGTAAATACACGTGCAAAATTTGGGAAACTATGGATGGCTGGTTTTCGAAAAATTCGAAAAACTAGATTTTTGAAGGAATTTTCCTCAACTTCCTTATGGCGTTTACCATGGAGAAACAGAAGGTAAGTAAGGTCCCTACCTGTCTAACATTTATGAAACAGCCACTACACATGATAGCATGAGACCAATAGGGGGAGAACGATTTTTCGAATCATATGTACTTACAAGGGAACTCTGTCTCATGCTATCATGTGTAGTGGCTGTTTCATAAATGTGAGACAGGTAGGGACCTTACTTACCTTCTGTTTCTCCATGGTAAACGCCATAAGGAAGTTGAGGAAAATTCCTTCAAAAATCTAGTTTTTCGAATTTTTCGAAAACCAGCCATCCATAGTTTCCCAAATTTTGCACGTGTATTTACTTCGATATTCTCTGATGGTGTGCAAAATTTCAGCCATTTTGGCGTGTGTCAGCCCCCTAACTTTACTGTCAGAGCAACCCCAGACTAATATTCTATTTTTCTGTCAACAAAGATATTACATTCTTTTGTTTGCTTTTGTACCTACTATTTTACCAAATGGGAGTCAAGCGTATGCTTTTTCACATTCCTATCACAGTCACCACCAGCACCAACTATGATGTACAATGAAATTCATTGTTCTTGTGAGATGAATAAACAATATATCACGTAAATGAAATGCAACCAACGATTCAATGCTATTTTATGAATATGGTAGAATAAGTCCTGGCTTTTTGAACGGTACACTTACATGCAGTTGAAGCTGCTAAGTTTAAATATGCTCTCAAAATTATTCAATTATTCATCAAAAAATAATATTAGGATCCCAGGAGCTGCGTTGGTGTAGATAACAAGCAGAGAGGAGTAGAAAACTTTGAGAGCAATTAGATTCATTGTGCGTGCGTACCGTACATGAGAAATGTAGTGTACGTCTTCAATGCTTTTCATGAATATTTTTAGACGTCCGGAAGGTAGTGCAATAGAAAGGGGGTTACTGTGCATATGAGGACATGATTTCAGCAGGAATAAATGAGTAAACTTAACATTGTCTCTGGGAACACAACTGGACATAGAAACAAACATGTAGCGTAAAATTAAAGGAATAAGCAAAGCACCTGAAGAAGCTATTGTTTTTTATATCCTTTTACGTTATGTGCAACATGAATAGATTTATCACATATTCCAAGACATGTTAGAAAATGATGATAAGAATACGAACACCAAAAGCTTGTTTACCGATGTCAGTGTGTGAACTTATGACAAAAACTGTGTTTAACTGTGTTTGATTAGCGGCAAACTCAAAACAACTCAACATCATCTTGAACCAGTTTATTGCCGTCGCTAGCTGTTCTGATGTATGTAGATATATATGTATGTATGCCAAATCATAATTTCACTAAAAATAATAATCTATTATTTTGCGTAAAATGAATTGAACCCTGAACTAGTTAAACATTTTTCATAGATATCAACTAAACGTTTTCAAATAATATTTTGATGAATATTTGACACCAGTCAGGATTTGGTGCTGCTAAATATTTTTTGCTAACAGCACATATCAAATAATCATAATAAAATTGTTCATGCAGTCCCGTGCCGACTGCTAGCTCATGAATGTTTCATCAGCTTATGATGAATGTAATTTTTCAACTTTGCCATATATATAGTTGCGTTGTGACAAAAATGGTATGCAAAAACGCTATATGAATTCTAGTTAATACAAGCGAATATCTCGAGTCGTTCGAAAACCGGGAACCTGAAAGCGCCAAATGTTTCATGAATTTCATGGCAGCTTGTTACATACTGTGCATTTCGTCGTTTAAAATTAGCGAGAACAAAAACATTTATGGGGAAATCATGCTCAAGTTTTCACAAATAATGTGCTTACCAAATCAGGTTTTCGCAGGCCATTTCGGTGAGTCCACTCAGTTTGCTTGGTATTAATGATAACAAGGATTTGTCAGCCACATATGAAGACCATGAAAACAAAAGTCAATCCAATATTTCATACACCTTTAACATGCACTTCAACCAATAAATCCAACGAAAGATTTATTTACTTGTCCTCAAGAGACAAGTTTGATATTGCGATGGTAATAATGTAATACGAAGCGAAACAATGTTTTATTATTAATGGTCTTCAACAATTATTTGTATGCAATTTATTGTTCGTATGAACTCTTATTCATTAATAGATTCATGACGTGAAGTTATTGTCTGTTTAAAACAGAAAAAAACTGCTCCAAATTTGTGAAACCGTTTCACATTCAAATCAAATTTAGCCACTGGATTCATTCGAGTAGTCATCGAAGATAGGAGGTGGACACGTACACGTAAAATTCGGATCTTTATAACAGGGATATTCACATGGTCTGGTATTGTTAGCGCGGGAAACATCCTTAAGTTAAAAATAATTCATTTTTACAAATTATAAAAATGGAACTCAGGACAGTATGTAATTTGAAATTAAAGTGGTATTTGAAATTGCAACACTTACAGCAGTTCTTTCCTCGTCCGAGCAATTGTGGGGCTCCTGCACGGGAGCACATTTTACAAACCCGGCCAGCAGCGCCATTAAAACTATCAGTATTGCAAAATTGAAATATTTGGAAATTCTCATTATGCACATTTTGTTAAACTTTTACAATCGAAATGCATAAAAATGTATTTTTCTCCGCACTACTGGCATATTGCACTGCACACCCAGCATGACGGAAGAAATTTGAGCGCCTGGATGCCGTAGGCACACAATTGTATTCACTAAGAAATATTTTGTAATATTGTGCTAATGTAATTTCAATTTTTTGATCATCCCAATGTTTACGTTCTTTTCTGCATCCTGTTATTTAAGTTTCGCTGCGCACACTTTGTGAATGTAAATTTATACATGAACCACACTACAGATAATTATACATCATTAAGTATGCATATGCTAATTGATTATGATTTGTCCTGTGACTGACAGACTGGACTCCAGTCACTGGAGATTCGTTCGCGTTGATATATAACGGTCCTTAAAACAGCATACATGAAGTGGATTTATAAGACGACGTATGTTATTATTTTGCGAGAAAAATGCAAAAATAACAAGCTTGAGCTTTTGCACGTGCTGATCATCAAACATTGCACATGATCACTGGCTCACCCTAGAAGCTTAAAAAATTCAACGTGAATATTCCTCATGTAAATCAAAAGACCGGAATGTAAACAATTTAATGCGGACAGCACCTCAGGTTGCGATACCAGTGTACTGGGACGAATAATTTTTCCTTCAACTGACCATCAAAATTGGCTCACGAGTCGTTATCTGCATGTAGAGGTCAGAAGGCGCAACTTGCTTCAACATGTTTATCTCTCCTGAATTTGTTCGCAGACCACTGTCTTCCAACCATTAAATTGATTAGAAGCTGAAAGTAGTACGTATGTTGAATGTTTAGGAATGTGAGATGTAATAAGACTACGGAATTGAATAACATGAGCAAAACCTAAACGGCTGCTGCGTTCAACCTGACTGAAAAACAAATTACAAATGCTGTATATGTGAGTAGAAGAGAACTGTACTAAACTTTGCAAATTCCAGTAGATTGAAACATTAAGCAAAAAATATATAAACTTTGAATATTATTTACGATATGATCGTCCATGTGAATGATGGAGGCCACTATCTCCGTTCAGCAAAACCTATTTTTAGGTAATGCTTTATGTAGTACGTTTGCTTTTGTAAAGTGACTCATTCTATGAATGTGCAATCATTTATAAAGTTCAGTGGGTTCATGGGATTAGGTATGTAGTTAGCAGACAGGAGCATCATAATAAGGTCAAAAGGAGACGCAATAAAGTAGTGGGATTGTGAACTAAATTCGCGTCTACAAGTCACATTCATTTTTATTTATTTTTAATAAAACTCAATCAACCACGTATTTTACGAATGCATCAGCATGATTTATTAATTAAAATAATTCAATGCATACTGTTACTGGCGCGACTATAGACCTTCGAAATTTGTCTAACCAGTAATGGGTGTTCTAGAATGTTCCTACTTTCAAGGGTCGGTGTGGCTATTGACTCACGCTTAAAATTCCTACTTTCAGGGGTCAAGTAAAATAATAAAAGCAAAGAAAATAACGTGTGTGACTAACGCAACAATTTAAATATTTAATTATAACAATTGAACGGTTTTATTGCTACAATTAAATTTTTGCTACTCAATTATCAATCACATCAAACTCATTATTCTCGCAATCTACTCGTCTCAGCTCACGACTGACTGACTTCAGCTCTGCTTGCTCCTGCTCTCCTTTCTTGCACGCATTTATTTTGTTCGGCAAAGTTCCGTCGACCAGTATCCCGCTTCAACTTATTGCGTTCACACATTTTTTACTGGCATTCAGTAATTTTTAAGATGACACCAATAGTATGGGGCATAGTGATACAAATTATACATTCATACAAATTAGGTTACAAAACATACATGTACGTCAACAGTTCATGGAACTACATGTTATTTGATCGCCAATAACAAATACATTTTATCGGGAATCGTTCCGCCTTATGATAAAATGGTGTTATACTTCAACAGGGCTAATGTGATGGTTTTCTCAACCATGAAATGCATAATCACCAAAGACGTACCTATTTCGTAAAAGTTATCAGAGCCGAATCGTATTTCAATCGGCTGCAAGGCCTTGATAATACACCTAAACATCTGTATGTCTATCTTTCCGAATTCCGTTACTCTTCCAACGTTTACAAATACAAATTTTCTACTGAAAGCAGCAATAATATTTTTGCTGATTTCGTTTACCTTACCAGGGCAATAGTATCCAGCTACCATAACACCATACACTGCTGGAACGACATAAAGTGCAGTCAATTTTACGGCCAGCGATGCAGATTTCTGGAAACCCGGATCCAACACAATAGCACCGAATAGTATTCCAAACATCATGACAGTCATCTGAAATCTTAGTGCCAGTTTCTCCTTAAAGCATTCATTTACCAAATTGGTGCAGAGTCGCAATCGGTTGTAGTTGTTTATGGAGCTTCTTAACTTATCTGTGCTAATCCGAAATGGGATGACGCGTTGTTCCTTTGTAAAGTCGGAATATATTTGTATAGTCAGCTGGTAAAGAATTAGATAGCTTCCAAACATGCCCTCATAGGCAATCATTGAACCTACCGCCGCGATAACGGCCAAATTCCAAATTCTGTAAAATTTTATTGCCACGCTATATACAAAGCACGCTGTGGAGTGGGCGTCATGGTCCGGTCCGCACACAGCTGCTGTGGTGGGCTCGTATTCTTCAGATGCAATTATGAAGCTGAAAACAAGGACTCCGAAAGTTGACATGATCGGAATGCAAAACAGGAAGCATTTCAAAAGCGGACATGCGTTTGCGACCGGCAACAAATACATTGCGTTGAACACGTCAGCAAACTCTCTTGACTTGTCCAGGATGAAACTGTAGATGATGAGTCCGACCATGGCCTGAATTAACCAAAATGCCAGTGCCACCTGCATATTTTCGTTTAGAGAAATCCTTCCCTCAGGTATATCGTTTATGATCAGCACAAACATGATTATGCTGAACCCGCAACTCATCCAGGTGAGCAGTTTGAAAAACCTGGAACGCTTTGTATCGTCTCTCGCCAATATCAGCGGCCGATCGGAGTCGGCAATAGAGCAAAACAATGACATGTTTTTTGTTGCCACATTTCCCAGTTGTATTTGCCATTCAACCAGTCTCCTTATCGTATATTTCCGAAATGTTTTCTTTGCTGGTTGAATAATGCAGGCCATTTTTAATTGTTAAAATTTGACGTTGACTGTTTGAATTCAGGAAAGTGAAGAACGTACAAAATCAAATGACTTCGTTTGGAATTCGTGGTATATTATTTGCAGGTACAATATAATTAGTGGGCGTTTCGTAACATCGCGTCGGCTGGTTTATTCGAAACATTTACACAAACCCATTTCATGTCGTTTGAAATTGCCCAACATGTTCAATAATTCATGAATCATGATATCATGATGGTCCACAAAAATCTAGCTGTATCAAAATGCTTGCGTTGTGGTTTATAAATCGAAGAGATAACTGGACGGGAATATTAGAATCGCTCAACGAGACTATAATTACAAATTAATATCGTAAAATCATCAGATCAATCAAACATGGAATAAGACCTGAAATTAAGTTATGCTGGCATTTTTATACCACATGTGCGGTCTGATGTGCCAAAGACATTAAATTTACTTCAAGGGGACTATATACTGCTGCAATATTACATATTATTTACATGGTTTGATGAAATAAATTATTTCAACTTTACTTGTGCAACAACATCAATCAGCTCGTCAACAAGGCCCACCAATTTCTTGTTAATATTTTGGGACATGGTCGGTCATATATACAATTATTACAAATCGACATCAGTGGAAATTTAGCGCCCACTTCCTATTTCAGACTAGCCAGGAATGAGAATATGTCCTATACGTGGTCACTGGGAAAAACCGAAAATCATACAGATTGGGGTAATGTGACTCTAATATTCTCCATGTTAATTAATATTTCCCATTTTGGACATTTTCCCACTAGCCGGTATTTACCACTACAAAATAATAAATGCCGGGATTTTCTCACTCCTGAGGCTAGCATACCTACCCACTTTATTAAAACCTGTCATTAGTTCTACTAAAACCTTTGTTGTGTAATTAAAACCGATGAAATTAGATAACCCCAAATAATTGATATAACGCCAAAGCAAACATAGCACGCGTTTTTTATACCGGCACGACACTTGCGTTCCTTCGCCAATGTAACTGTTACGTTCACTATTTGCAGCATCAAACTCGCACATGTCCAGAAGCCGCGACAAGAAAGGAACCAACATATTTAATGTACTTAAAGGATGTGGAGACAACATGATAGGCCAATACTACAAACCTCTTGGTTGCATGTACAATCCGTCGTCTGATCTCCACCAAGAAGCTTGCAATTGACGCTGCTTTTCCAACAAGTTTTACAATGAAAACCAAGGACACGTTCCTTTTCATCGACGCACCTTTCGGAGGTGGCGAACTTTGCAAGTCTAAAGTTTTATTAGATTAAACAATGTTAGCTGCCCACTGAAAAATGTGGGATTCGAGGATGCGACCCAATCGTGTCGAAAAATAGGGTGGAGTATAGTCAATAATGTTGATACAAAAATTAGTCTGTCCAAAATGTCATGAACAATGTACATCTCCAAATACTCATCAGAGCACGTCAGGTCTCTTGCAAACAAGTAACTGAGATACTCCGGCATAACTACAGCGCTTTTGCTGCAAAATTTCAAGGCACTTTTGAGCCAAGTGTTTTCCTTTTTCCGGATGAGATTCAAAGTCTCGGCCCCATAGGCCATGTTTTTCTCCTGTATTACATACATGAGTGGACCACTGGTGACTTTTTGAATACATAGGTTGTCCCAAATGTGCCATTATCCAAATGTGTTATAATCCAGATATTTCTCACTACATTACATCAAAACTATTATAGTACAACAAATGTCTGTGCATGCACGACGAAATGGGCCCAAATGTGTTTTCAACATATATAGTACATTCATAAACGCCCGGGTTAATTTTTAATTATGTCGACGTAAAAATGTTAATGCAATCGTTGAAATGAAGTCGGTACTGGTATAAGCTAAAGAGTAATAAATGTGAATTTATCACTTTAAACTGTAACACAAATAGTTTGGATAAAAAATACATTTTGCACATAATTAGTTGCACCATATTATTACAAGAAACTAACTCGAATATCAGATTGTAAAGTATATAAGTATTAAGTATTTACGAATCAGAGATATTTTCGATTTTTCTAGTCGACTCATATTACAACTCAATAGGCACATACTAGCTGAGCATGAGTATTATGGAGCAAGCGAGTGGAAGCCAGCAAAAAAATAGGTCATTATAAAACATAAATAGGTAGCACTTATGTTGGTCAAAAGATGTAGCATTAAGACAACAAAAGATCTAAAATAGTCGTAAACGGTAAACGGTAATCCCAAAAGGATCTCAGATGTATATTTTTTGTTTGTGAGCGAGTCCCTGTCATATGCTGACATTGAAAAAAGTAGACCCGGTCAGGTTTCTTAGGGCTGCCGTTGACCTTATGGGCTGAAAATCAATTGAGCCCGTGCTTACGGAATTCGGAATCCGTTGTAACAAACTTAATTCAACTAGTAAGGTGTAACCTTTAATACACAGCTACCGGAAGAGTGATGAATTAAAATATTTGACCATTATAGTTCGTTTTTGAGGCTCAAATTGATCATCCCCATCGATTTATGGCATATTTTTTTTAATGCCTGGGCACCCCCATACTTTCGACGGTCCACGCCATCGCCAGGTGACCGATTTAACCCATGGTGGCTTGGCAAAAAATGATCGCCTTGAACTGCGCTATTGCTTTACACAGTAAAATTTTTTACGACTTGGTCACACCCCACCACCTCGCAGACGTCGACCCCCGTACCTCCGGCCAATGATATGATTCCTGGCTGAAAATCAATAGGTCTCGTCCCCTTGGGCCAAGGTACCTCTATGCAAAATTTGGGCCAATTCGGTCAACCTTAGGGAATCTAGAGTGCGCACGGACAGACAGACAGACAGACGGACAGACAGACAGACAGACAGACAGACGGACAGACAGGCAGACAGACAGACAGACGGACAGACAGACAGACAGACAGACAGACAGACAGACAGACAGACAGACAGACAGACAGACAGACAGACGGACAGACAGACAGACAAACAGATCAATCGCTATAACTACCTTTCAAGCATTTCATGCTTCCGGTAGTTAATAAATCATCTCCGTTCGAAATACACCGCGAGGACGGACACACAGAACAAACACAGAACGCAATTGTAATTTAGCGTTAAAGTGCTCCCTAATAACTGTAGTCTTTTATAATTTATCGCTTCATGTGGTTAATTCTCTTGAATTATTATCAACGTAAAAAATACAAACAATTTTAATTGAAATTTCAGCTTCCAATCAATCATCAGAAAAAAAGTATGATATGAGGTATGCTGGCGCCGCTCCATCAATGTCATTAAAAACAACGTTGAGTAATCAATTTTCTGTACCCTGTATGATTAGTCATAATATATGGTAATTAAGCAATTATCGGATATCGTTCTATAAACAAGTTTGTTGCTAGCAAAACAGATTAGTCACAGAGCGTAAACAACAAAATATCCTACTACGTTCGTTGTCGATCGCCCTAGAAACCAGGCTAAATTCGAGTAAGTGGTAATCCAAATATATCATCTGTTTCCATTAAACGCCCTTTCAAGAAGGCTAAAGACAATGAAGCTATACGCCACTCCGAATGTAACATTGGTCGACGAAACATGATTATTTACAACGAATATTTTTGGTATTTCACGTTTAGTTTATTACTAATTGTTTCAGAGGAATCTGCCAAGATGAACAAATTTCTACTGCCACAAATAAATTGCTTAAAATCAACTCTACAGTAGCGAAGATGCTTGTTAACTTGATTCTTGTTCTGTTTCAAGCTTTCATCCAAACACAAGCAGAATTTCTCCGCCGTCTGAGTTGCTTGAATACTTTGTCGAGCACATGGTTGTAATTGGACATATAAATTTTGACAAAAGGTGGACTCGTTTGAGTCATTTTGCAAAATTGCGAGACTCCTGTCATTACGTTTTGAGTGTTACCAGTGTTATTTCAAGTCCGCAAAGTTTTTTGTCAGCTTTTGATAACTTAATCCAGGAACACGACGACATGGACGGAATCATAATGCGGAACCGGGATTATTTCGTTTTCATTGCCAAAGGAAAATATCAAGCGGAAACTATACTTTTGTCAAACCTAAGAGCCAAGCTTCGTTACAAAATTGCTATATTTTCAGATAGAGAGGAAAGCAGTGCGATACAAATAGCCACAGTTAACCCATATGAGTCCTGTACATTAAAATCCAACTTCAAATCGGAATGGGGAATACTTATAAAATTGGGCACAATCAATCAACTTAAAACGAATCCAGGCATTAGTAAAATCGTCATAGATTTTATCTGGAACTTTCACCAGTATCCACTTACAACTGCCGTCCTAATTTCACAACCTGCCTTTTATGAACTAACGCCAGACCAGATTCTCCTAAGTACTTGTTAGCAAAGCGGGGCTGGTTGGCTAATCTCACAGAGACCATCCATCAGAAATTAAACATTTCAATGAAACTCGTACCTTGCGATGGTGCTGGCAAATTTGCAAACGGCGCCGTTTCCGGCATACAATTACCCAACTCCACATGGATTGGATGTATGGGCGACGTTTTATACAAACGTGCGGATATCTCAATGGCAGCCATTATTCTGAACCAATTTCCTTTTGTGGATTTTATGCCAAAAATCAAGTACGTTTTTATAAAGTATGTGAGCAGGCAGCCCAATAAGAGCATTTCTTGGACAGCTTTTTACAATGCATTTAGGACGTTTGTGTGGGGATCGCTTTTGACATCAACAATGGCAACAACCATATTTATTTGGATAAGTGCAACATATCGAAATACTGGGAACGCAAAATTGGGTCATGTCATACACGACCAAATAAAAATTCTCTTAGGTCAAGGTGTCATGTCTAAATATATAACGTCTGGCATTTCAACAAAAGGACTATTTGTGTTGTCGCTGCTTTCCTCCTTAATAATTGGAACGGCGTACAACTCAAAGCTGACAGCTTTAATGGCCATCCCGGAAGCCGAAAGAAATTTTCCAACAGATTTCAAAACCCTGTCAACAAATAAGCATTTCAAGATGGGAGCATCATTTCAGTTTCTGACCAGCGTTGGTGGTACCATATGCAAGAGGTCAAAGTCGCCACTTATTAAGAAGATATATGGCATGATGGAAAAGGATGACTCGTTGGAAGATTGTATGAAACGGACCCTTTCATCAAACTACGCATGTATATCATTTTGCTGGGACCACGACTTTGAAACGGGTGTATTGTTTGCTGACAGTAGTGGCCGAAGCCCATTTTTCGAGTCCGAGGACATGTTCAACTTTTTTCCACTTACCCATGCCGTGCGAAAGCGGGTGGTATTCCAAGAGAGCTATGGGTTTTATATGAATAGTGCTGACGTAAGTGGATTAAACGACAAGTGGGCCAGCCTGGACATGATGCAATTAAGATACAACAGATTCCGGAATGGAACTGAAAATAAGAATTTACGGATGGAGCACGGCGTGAAATCATTAAAGCTATCAAATTTCTTTGGAAGTTTCTTTATCCTAGCAGCAGGATCATTAATTGGATTTGTTAGTTTCTTGGTAGAACTTCTTCGGAAAGTACAGACGATTACTTAAACCACATGTAGAAATAAGTTCTTAACTCTGTGATCTGTAAGATGTAATCTGAAACGTCAGAATTGGGTTTCGTAAATTCTCAATCTATATTAATTAAGTGTTGATGTGTCATGTAGCGATGTTACCTACAAACTTGCGTGACATGAAGTGCTCCTCTTCTCCGTAATGGTTTAATGCACACATGAATTATAAATTTTATACCATGCCAGTGTCCGCCACACCATTCTCCAATGGTTGGATTGGGTCTGCTAATATTATGGTTTAGCAAGTGTTCTTCCGTTGAACGGAAA
>RBVU03000020.1:79150-108150 GCA_004115045.4 Sinella curviseta | reverse complement strand
CACATTTCAGCACTTTGCAGCACATTGCAGCACATTGCAACACATTGCAGCACATCACAGCACATCACCGCACATTGCAGAATATTGCCGCACATTGCAGCACATTGCAGCACATCACGGCACATCACTGCACATCAGAGCACATCACAGCACAACACAGCACTACACTGTACAACACTGCACATTGCAGCACATTGCAACACATTGCAGCACACTGCAGCACATTGTAGCACATTACAGCACATCACAGCAAATCACAGCACATTGCAGCACATTCCAGCCCATTGCCTCACATTGCAGCACATTGCAGCATATTGCCGCACTTCACAGCACATTACAGCACATTGCACCAAATTGACGCACATCACAACACATTGCAGCATATTGCAGAACATCACAGCACATTGCAGCACATTGCAACACATTGCAGCACATCACAGCACATCACAGCACATTGCAGCTCATTGCAGCATGTTGCAGCACATTGCAGCACATCACAGCACATCACCGCACATTGTAGCACATTGCAGCACATTGCAGCACATTGCAGCACATCACAGCACATCACAGCACAATGCAGCACATTGCAGCACATCACAGCACATTGCAGCACATTGCAGCATATTGCAGCACATTGCAGCACATTGCAGCACATCACAGCACATCACAGCACATTGCAGCACATTGCAGCATATTGCAGCACATTGCAGCACATTGCAGCACATCACAGCACATCACAGCACATTGCAGCACTTTGTTGCACATTGCAACACATTGCAGCACATTGTAGCACATTGCAGAACATCACAGCACATTGCAGCACATTGTAGCACATTGCAACACATTGCAGCACATTGTAGCACATTGCAGCACATTGCAGCACATTGCAGCACATTGCAGCGCATCACAGCACATCACAGCACATCACAGCACCACACTGCGCATTGCAGCACATCACAGCACATTGCAGCGCATTGCAGCACATTGAAGCATATTGTAGCTCATTGCAGAACATTGCAGCATATTGCAGCACATCACAGCACATTGCGGCGCATTGCAGCACAATGCAGCACATCACAGCACATTAGACACGTCGCAGCGCTTCACATTACAGAACATCACAGCACATTGCAGCACATCACAGCACATCACAGCACATTGCAGCACATTGTAGCACATTGCAACACATTGCAGCACATTGTAGCACATTGCAGAATATTGCAGAACATCACAGCACATTGCAGCACATCCCAGCATATTGCAGAACATCACAGCACATTGCAGCACATCCCAGCAAATTGCAGCACATTGCCGAACATCACAGAACATTGCAGCACTTTACAGCACATTGCAGCGCATTGCAGCACATTGCAACACATCACATCGCATCACAGCACATTGTAAAATATTGCGGAACATTGCAGTACATTGCAGCACATTGCAGCACATTGCAACACATTGCAGCTCATTACAGCACATCACAGCACATTGCAACACATTGCAGCACATTGTAGCACATTGCAGAATATTGCAGAACATCACAGCACATTGCAGCACATCCCAGCATATTGCAGAACATCACAGCACATTGCAGCACATCCCAGCAAATTGCAGCACATTGCAGAACATCACAGAACATTGCAGCACTTCACAGCACATTGCAGCGCATTGTAGAATATTGCAGCACATCACAGCACATCACAGCACATTGCAGCACATTGCAGCATATTGCAGCACATTGCAGCACATTGCAGCACATCACAGCACATCACAGCACATTGCAGCACTTTGTTGCACATTGCAACACATTGCAGCACATTGTAGCACATTGCAGAACATCACAGCACATTGCAGCACATTGTAGCACATTGCAACACATTGCAGCACATTGTAGCACATTGCAGCACATTGCAGCACATTGCAGCACATTGCAGCGCATCACAGCACATCACAGCACATCACAGCACCACACTGCGCATTGCAGCACATCACAGCACATTGCAGCGCATTGCAGCACATTGAAGCACATTGTAGCTCATTGCAGAACATTGCAGCATATTGCAGCACATCACAGCACATTGCGGCGCATTGCAGCACAATGCAGCACATCACAGCACATTAGAGCACGTCGCAGCGCTTCACATTACAGAACATCACAGCACATTGCAGCACATCACAGCACATCACAGCACATTGCAGCACATTGTAGCACATTGCAACACATTGCAGCACATTGTAGCACATTGCAGAATATTGCAGAACATCACAGCACATTGCAGCACATCCCAGCATATTGCAGAACATCACAGCACATTGCAGCACATACCAGCAAATTGCAGCACATTGCCGAACATCACAGAACATTGCAGCACTTTACAGCACATTGCAGCGCATTGCAGCACATTGCAACACATCACATCGCATCACAGCACATTGTAAAATATTGCGGAACATTGCAGTACATTGCAGCACATTGCAGCACATTGCAACACATTGCAGCTCATTACAGCACATCACAGCACATTGCAACACATTGCAGCACATTGTAGCACATTGCAGAATATTGCAGAACATCACAGCACATTGCAGCACATCCCAGCATATTGCAGAACATCACAGCACATTGCAGCACATCCCAGCAAATTGCAGCACATTGCAGAACATCACAGAACATTGCAGCACTTCACAGCACATTGCAGCTCATTACAGCACATTGCAGCACATTGCAGCACATTGCAGCACATTGCAACACATTGCAGCTCATTACAGCACATTGTAGCACTTTACAGCACATCACAGCAAATTACAGCACATTGCAGCACATTGCAGCACAATGCAGCACATTGCAGCACATCACAGCACATCACAGCACATTGCAGCACATTGCAGCACATCACAGCACATCACAGCACATTGCAGCACTTTGCAGCACATCACAGCACATCACAGCACATTGCAGCACATTGCAGCACATTGCAGCACATCACAGCACATCACAGCACATTGCAGCACATTGCAGCACATTGCAGCACATTGCAGCACATCACAGCACATCACAGCACATTGCAGCACATTGCAGCACATTGCAGAACATCACAGCGCATCACAGCACATTGCAGCACTTTGCAGCACATCACAGCACATCACAGCACATTGCAGCACTTTGTTGCACATTGCAACACATTGCAGCACATTGTAGCACATTGCAGAACATCACAGCACATTGCAGCACATTGTAGCACATTGCAACACATTGCAGCACATTGTAGCACATTGCAGCACATCACAGAACATTGCAGCACTTCACCGCATATTGCAGAACATCACAGCACATTGCAGCACATCCCAGCAAATTGCAGCACATTGCAGAACATCACAGAACATTGCAGCACTTCACAGCACATTGCAGCGCATTGCAGCACATTGTAAAATATTGCGGAACATTGCAGCACATTGCAGAACATTGCAACACATTGCAGCACATTGCAACACATTGCAGCTCATTACAGCACATTGTAGCACTTTACAGCACATCACAGCAAATTACAGCACATTGCAGCACATTGCAGCACAATGCAGCACATTGCAGCACATCACAGCACATCACAGCACATTGCAGCACATTGCAGCACATCACAGCATATCACAGCACATTGCAGCACTTTGCAGCACATCACAGCACATCACAGCACATTGCAGCACATTGCAGCACATTGCAGCACATTGCAGCACATCACAGCACATCACAGCACATTGCAGCACATTGCAGCACATTGCAGCACATCACAGCACATCACAGCACATTGCAGCACATTGCAGCACATTGCAGCACATCACAGCACATCACAGCACATTGCAGCACTTTGCAGCACATCACAGCACATCACAGCACATTGCAGCACATTGCAGCACATTGCAGCACATTGCAGCACAGCACAGCACATCACAGCACATTGCAGCACATTGCAGCACATCACAGCACATCACCGCACATTGGAGAATATTGCAAAACATCACAGCACATTGCAGCACATTACAGCACATCACAGCACAATGCAGCACATTGTAGCACATTGCAACACATTGCAGCACATTGCAGCACATTGCAGCACATCACAACACATTGCAGCTCATTACAGCACATTGCAACACATCACAGCACATTGCAGCACATCACAGCACATCACAGCACAATGCAGCACATTGTAGCACATTGCAACACATTGCAGCACATTGCAGCACATTGCAGCACATTGCAGCACATTGCAGCACATTGCAGCACATTGCAACACATCACAACACATTGCAGCTCATTACAGCACATCACAGCATATTGCAGCACATTGCCGCACGTTGCAACACATTGCAGCACATTGCAGCACATCACAGCACATTGCAGCACATCACAGCCCGTCAGAGCACACTGCAGCACATTGCAGCACATCACAGCACATTGCAGCACATCACAGCCCGTCACAGCACATTGCAGCACATCACAGCGCATCACATCACATTGCAGAATATTGCGGAATATTGCAGCACATTGCAACACATTGCAGCATATTGCAACACATTGCAGCACATTGCAACACATTGCAGCACATCACAGCACATCACCGCACATTGCAGAATATTGAAGAACATCACAGCATATCACAGCACATTGCAGAATATTGCCGCACATTGCAGCACATTGCAGCACATCACAGCACATCACTGCACATCAGAGCACATCACTGCACATCAGAGCACATCACAGCACAACACAGCACTACACTGCACAACACTGCACAATACAGCACATCACAGCAAATCACAGCACATTGCAGCACATTGCAGCCCATTGCCTCACATTGCAGCACATTGCACCAAATTGACGCACATCACAACACATTGCAGCAATTTACAGCACATTGCAGCATATTGCAGAACATCACAGCACATTGCAGCACATAGCAACACATTGCAGCACATCACAGCACATCACAGCACATTGCAGCACATTGCAGCACATTGCAGCACATTGCAGCACATCACAGCACATCACCGCACATTGTAGCACATTGCAGCACATTGCAGCACATCACAGCACATCACAGCACATTGCAGCACATTGCAGCACATTGCAGCACATTGCAGCACATCACAGCACATCACAGCACATCATAGCACAATGCAGCACATTGCAGCACATCACAGCACATCACCGCACATTGTAGAATATTGCAGAACATCACAGCACATTGCAGCACATCACAGCACATCACAGCACATTGCAACACTTTGTGGCACATTGCAACACATTGCAGCACATTGTAGCACATTGCAGAACATCACAGCACATTGCAGCACATTGTAGCACATTGCAACACATTGCAGCACATTGTAGCACATTGCAGCACATTGCAGCACATTGCAGTACATTGTAGCACATCAAAGCACCTCACAGCACATTGCAGCGCATCACAGCACATCACAGCACATCACAGCACCACACTGCGCATTGCAGCACATCACAGCACAATGCAGCGCATTGCAGCACATTGAAGCACATTGTAGCTCATTGCAGAACATTGCAGCATATTGCAGCACATCACAGCACATTGCGGCGCATTGCAGCACAATGCAGCACATCACAGCACATTAGACACGTCGCAGCGCTTCACATTACAGAACATCACAGCACATTGCAGCACATCACAGCACATCACAGCACATTGCAGCACATTGTAGCACATTGCAACACATTGCAGCACATTGTAGCACATTGCAGAATATTGCAGAACATCACAGCACATTGCAGCACATCCCAGCATATTGCAGAACATCACAGCACATTGCAGCACATCCCAGCAAATTGCAGCACATTGCCGAACATCACAGAACATTGCAGCACTTTACAGCACATTGCAGCGCATTGCAGCACATTGCAACACATCACATCGCATCACAGCACATTGTAAAATATTGCGGAACATTGCAGTACATTGCAGCACATTGCAGCACATTGCAACACATTGCAGCTCATTACAGCACATCACAGCACATTGCAACACATTGCAGCACATTGTAGCACATTGCAGAATATTGCAGAACATCACAGCACATTGCAGCACATCCCAGCATATTGCAGAACATCACAGCACATTGCAGCACATCCCAGCAAATTGCAGCACATTGCAGAACATCACAGAACATTGCAGCACTTCACAGCACATTGCAGCGCATTGTAGAATATTGCAGAACATCACAGCACATTGCAGCACATCACAGCACATCACAGCACATTGCAGCACTTTGTTGCACATTGCAACACATTGCAGCACATTGTAGCACATTGCAGAACATCACAGCACATTGCAGCACATTGTAGCACACTGCAACACATTGCAGCACATTGTAGCACATTGCAGCACATTGCAGCGCATCACAGCACATCGCAGCACCACACTGCGCATTGCGGCACATCACAGCACATTGCAGCGCATTGCAGCACATTGCAGCACATTGTAGCTCATTGCAGAACATTGCAGCATATTGCAGCACATCACAGCACATTAGAGCACGTCGCAGCGCTTCACATTACAGAACATCACAGCACATTGCAGCACATCACAGCACATCACAGCACATTGCAGCACATTGTAGCACATTGCAACACATTGCAGCACATTGTAGCACATTGCAGAATATTGCAGAACATCACAGCACATTGCAGCACATCCCAGCATATTGCAGAACATCACAGCACATTGCAGCACATACCAGCAAATTGCAGCACATTGCCGAACATCACAGAACATTGCAGCACTTTACAGCACATTGCAGCGCATTGCAGCACATTGCAACACATCACATCGCATCACAGCACATTGTAAAATATTGCGGAACATTGCAGTACATTGCAGCACATTGCAGCACATTGCAACACATTGCAGCTCATTACAGCACATCACAGCACATTGCAACACATTGCAGCACATTGTAGCACATTGCAGAATATTGCAGAACATCACAGCACATTGCAGCACATCCCAGCATATTGCAGAACATCACAGCACATTGCAGCACATCCCAGCAAATTGCAGCACATTGCAGAACATCACAGAACATTGCAGCACTTCACAGCACATTGCAGCTCATTGCAGCACATTGCAGCACATTGCAACACATTGCAGCTCATTACAGCACATTGTAGCACTTTACAGCACATCACAGCAAATTACAGCACATTGCAGCACATTGCAGCACAATGCAGCACATTGCAGCACATCACAGCACATCACAGCACATTGCAGCACATTGCAGCACATCACAGCACATCACAGCACATTGCAGCACTTTGCAGCACATCACAGCACATCACAGCACATTGCAGCACATTGCAGCACATTGCAGCACATCACAGCACATCACAGCACATTGCAGCACATTGCAGCACATTGCAGCACATTGCAGCACATCACAGCACATCACAGCACATTGCAGCACATTGCAGCACATTGCAGAACATCACAGCGCATCACAGCACATTGCAGCACTTTGCAGCACATCACAGCACATCACAGCACATTGCAGCACTTTGTTGCACATTGCAACACATTGCAGCACATTGTAGCACATTGCAGAACATCACAGCACATTGCAGCACATTGTAGCACATTGCAACACATTGCAGCACATTGTAGCACATTGCAGCACATCACAGAACATTGCAGCACTTCACCGCATATTGCAGAACATCACAGCACATTGCAGCACATCCCAGCAAATTGCAGCACATTGCAGAACATCACAGAACATTGCAGCACTTCACAGCACATTGCAGCGCATTGCAGCACATTGTAAAATATTGCGGAACATTGCAGCACATTGCAGAACATTGCAACACATTGCAGCACATTGCAACACATTGCAGCTCATTACAGCACATTGTAGCACTTTACAGCACATCACAGCAAATTACAGCACATTGCAGCACATTGCAGCACAATGCAGCACATTGCAGCACATCACAGCACATCACAGCACATTGCAGCACATTGCAGCACATCACAGCATATCACAGCACATTGCAGCACTTTGCAGCACATCACAGCACATCACAGCACATTGCCGCACATTGCAGCACATTGCAGCACATTGCAGCACATCACAGCACATCACAGCACATTGCAGCACATTGCAGCACATTGCAGCACATCACAGCACATCACAGCACATTGCAGCACATTGCAGCACATTGCAGCACATCACAGCACATCACAGCACATTGCAGCACTTTGCAGCACATCACAGCACATCACAGCACATTGCAGCACATTGCAGCACATTGCAGCACATTGCAGCACAGCACAGCACATCACAGCACATTGCAGCACATTGCAGCACATTGCAGCACATCACAGCACATCACCGCACATTGGAGAATATTGCAAAACATCACAGCACATTGCAGCACATTACAGCACATCACAGCACAATGCAGCACATTGTAGCACATTGCAACACATTGCAGCACATTGCAGCACATTGCAGCACATCACAACACATTGCAGCTCATTACAGCACATTGCAACACATCACAGCACATTGCAGCACATCACAGCACATCACAGCACAATGCAGCACATTGTAGCACATTGCAACACATTGCAGCACATTGCAGCACATTGCAGCACATTGCAGCACATTGCAGCACATTGCAGCACATTGCAACACATCACAACACATTGCAGCTCATTACAGCACATCACAGCATATTGCAGCACATTGCCGCACGTTGCAACACATTGCAGCACATTGCAGCACATCACAGCACATTGCAGCACATCACAGCCCGTCAGAGCACACTGCAGCACATTGCAGCACATCACAGCACATTGCAGCACATCACAGCCCGTCACAGCACATTGCAGCACATCACAGCGCATCACATCACATTGCAGAATATTGCGGAATATTGCAGCACATTGCAACACATTGCAGCATATTGCAACACATTTCAGCACATTGCAACACATTGCAGCACATCACAGCACATCACCGCACATTGCAGAATATTGAAGAACATCACAGCATATCACAGCACATTGCAGAATATTGCCGCACATTGCAGCACATTGCAGCACATCACAGCACATCACTGCACATCAGAGCACATCACTGCACATCAGAGCACATCACAGCACAACACAGCACTACACTGCACAACACTGCACAATACAGCACATCACAGCAAATCACAGCACATTGCAGCACATTGCAGCCCATTGCCTCACATTGCAGCACATTGCACCAAATTGACGCACATCACAACACATTGCAGCAATTTACAGCACATTGCAGCATATTGCAGAACATCACAGCACATTGCAGCACATAGCAACACATTGCAGCACATCACAGCACATCACAGCACATTGCAGCACATTGCAGCACATTGCAGCACATTGCAGCACATCACAGCACATCACCGCACATTGTAGCACATTGCAGCACATTGCAGCACATTGCAGCACATCACAGCACATCACAGCACATCACAGCACATCACAGCACATCATAGCACAATGCAGCACATTGCAGCACATCACAGCACATCACCGCACATTGTAGAATATTGCAGAACATCACAGCACATTGCAGCACATCACAGCACATCACAGCACATTGCAACACTTTGTGGCACATTGCAACACATTGCAGCACATTGTAGCACATTGCAGAACATCACAGCACATTGCAGCACATTGTAGCACATTGCAACACATTGCAGCACATTGTAGCACATTGCAGCACATTGCAGCACATTGCAGTACATTGTAGCACATCAAAGCACCTCACAGCACATTGCAGCGCATCACAGCACATCACAGCACATCACAGCACCACACTGCGCATTGCAGCACATCACAGCACAATGCAGCGCATTGCAGCACATTGAAGCACATTGTAGCTCATTGCAGAACATTGCAGCATATTGCAGCACATCACAGCACATTGCGGCACATTGCAGCATATCACAGCACAATGCAGCACATCACAGCACATTGGAGCACGTCGCAGCGCTTCACATTACAGAACATCACAGCACATTGCAGCACATCACAGCACATCACAGCACATTGCAGCACATTGTAGCACATTGCAACACATTGCAGCACATTGTAGCACATTGCAGAATATTTCAGAACATCACAGCACATTGCAGCACATCCCAGCATATTGCAGAACATCACAGCACATTGCAGCACATCCCAGCAAATTGCAGCACATTGCAGAACATCACAGAACATTGCAGCACTTCACAGCACATTGCAGCGCATTGCAGCACATTGCAGCACATCACATCGCATCACAGCACATTGTAAAATATTGCGGAACATTGCAGCACATTGCAGCACATTGCAACACATTGCAGCTCATTACAGCACATTGCAGCTCATTGCAGCACATTGTAGCACTTTACAGCACATCACAGCAAATCACAGCACATTGCAGCACATTGCAGCACAATGCAGCACATTGCAGCACATCACAGCACATCACCGCACAATGTAGAATATTGCAGAACATCACAGCACATTGCAGCACATCACAGCACATCACAGCACATCACAGCACATTGCAGCACATTGCAGCACATTGCAGCACATTGCAGCACATCACAGCACATCACCGCACATTGTAGCACATTGCAGCACATTGCAGCACATTGCAGCACATCACAGCACATCACAGCACATCACAGCACAATGCAGCACATTGCAGCACATCACAGCACATCACAGCACATCATAGCACAATGCAGCACATTGCAGCACATCACAGCACATCACCGCACATTGTAGAATATTGCAGAACATCACAGCACATTGCAGCACATCACAGCACATCACAGCACATTGCAACACTTTGTGGCACATTGCAACACATTGCAGCACATTGTAGCACATTGCAGAACATCACAGCACATTGCAGCACATTGTAGCACATTGCAACACATTGCAGCACATTGTAGCACATTGCAGCACATTGCAGCACATTGCAGTACATTGTAGCACATCAAAGCACCTCACAGCACATTGCAGCGCATCACAGCACATCACAGCACATCACAGCACCACACTGCGCATTGCAGCACATCACAGCACAATGCAGCGCATTGCAGCACATTGAAGCACATTGTAGCTCATTGCAGAACATTGCAGCATATTGCAGCACATCACAGCACATTGCGGCACATTGCAGCATATCACAGCACAATGCAGCACATCACAGCACATTGGAGCACGTCGCAGCGCTTCACATTACAGAACATCACAGCACATTGCAGCACATCACAGCACATCACAGCACATTGCAGCACATTGTAGCACATTGCAACACATTGCAGCACATTGTAGCACATTGCAGAATATTTCAGAACATCACAGCACATTGCAGCACATCCCAGCATATTGCAGAACATCACAGCACATTGCAGCACATCCCAGCAAATTGCAGCACATTGCAGAACATCACAGAACATTGCAGCACTTCACAGCACATTGCAGCGCATTGCAGCACATTGCAGCACATCACATCGCATCACAGCACATTGTAAAATATTGCGGAACATTGCAGCACATTGCAGCACATTGCAACACATTGCAGCTCATTACAGCACATTGCAGCTCATTGCAGCACATTGTAGCACTTTACAGCACATCACAGCAAATCACAGCACATTGCAGCACATTGCAGCACAATGCAGCACATTGCAGCACATCACAGCACATCACCGCACAATGTAGAATATTGCAGAACATCACAGCACATTGCAGCACATCACAGCACATTGCAGCACTTTGTGGCACATTGCAACACATTGCAGCACATTGTAGCACATTGCAGAACATCACAGCACATTGCAGCACATTGAAGCACATTGCAACACATTGCAGCACATTGTAGCACATTGTAGCACATTGCAGCACATTGCAGCACATTGCAGTACATTGTAGCACATCAAAGCACCTCACAGCACATTGCAGCGCATCACAGCACATCACAGCACATCACAGCACCACACTGCGCATGGCAGCACATCACAGCACATTGCAGCGCATTGCAGCACATTGAAGCACATTGTAGCTCATTGCAGAACAATGCAGCATATTGCAGCACATCACAGCACATTGCGGCACATTGCAGCATATCACAGCACATTGCAGCACAACGCAGCACATCACAGCACATTAGAGCACGTCGCAGCGCTTCACATTACAGAACATCACAGCACATTGCAACACATCACAGCACATTGCAGCACATCACAGCACATCACAGCACATTGCAGCACATTGCAGCACAATGCAGCACATTGCAGCACATAACAGCACATCACCGCACAATGTAGAATATTGCAGAACATCACAGAACATTGCAGCACATCACAGCACATCACAGCACATTGCAGCACTTTGTGGCACATTGCAACACATTGCAGCACATTGTAGCACATTACAGAACATCACAGCACATTGCAGCACATTGTAGCACATTGCAACACATTGCAGCACATTGTAGCACATTGCAGAATATTGCAGAATATTGCAGCACATCACAGCACATCACCGCACATTGTAGAATATTGCAGAACATCACAGCACATTGCAGCACATCACAGCACATCACAGCACATTGCAACACTTTGTGGCACATTGTAACACATTGCAGCACACTGTAGCACATTGCAGAACATCACAGCACATTGCAGCACATTGTAGCACATTGCAACACATTGCAGCACATTGTAGCACATTGCAGCACATTGCAGCACATTGCAGTACATTGTAGCACATCAAAGCACCTCACAGCACATTGCAGCGCATCACAGCACATCACAGCACATCACAGCACCACACTGCGCATTGCAGCACATCACAGCACATTGCAGCGCATTGCAGCACATTGAAGCACATTGTAGCTCATTGCAGAACATTGCAGCATATTGCAGCACATTGCAGCACATTGTAGCACTTTACAGCACATCACAGCAAATCACAGCACATTGCAGCACATTGCAGCACAATGCAGCACATTGCAGCACATTGCAGCACATTGCAGCACATCACAGCACATCACCGCACATTGCAGCACTTTGTGGCACATTGCAACACATTGCAGCACATTGTAGCACATTACAGAACATCACAGCACATTGCAGCACATAGAAGCACATTGCAACACATTGCAGCACATTGTAGCACATTGTAGCACATTGCAGCACATTGCAGCACATTGCAGTACATTGTAGCACATCAAAGCACCTCACAGCACATTGTAGCGCATCACAGCACATCACAGAACATTGCAGCACTTCACAGCACATTGCAGCGCATTGCAGCACATTGCAGCACATCACATCGCATCACAGCACATTGTAAAATATTGCGGAACATTGCAGCACATTGCAGCACATTGCAACACATTGCAGCTCATTACAGCACATTGCAGCACATTGCAGCACATTGTAGCACTTTACAGCACATCACAGCAAATCACAGCACATTGCAGCACATTGCAGCACAATGCAGCACATTGCAGCACATAACAGCACATCACCGCACAATGTAGAATATTGCAGAACATCACAGAACATTGCAGCACATCACAGCACATCACAGCACATTGCAGCACTTTGTGGCACATTGCAACACATTGCAGCACATTGTAGCACATTGCAGAACATCACAGCACATTGCAGCACATTGAAGCACATTGCAACACATTGCAGCACATTGTAGCACATTGTAGCACATTGCAGCACATTGCAGCACATTGCAGTACATTGTAGCACATCAAAGCACCTCACAGCACATTGCAGCGCATCACAGCACATCACAGCACATCACAGCACCACACTGCGCATGGCAGCACATCACAGCACATTGCAGCGCATTGCAGCACATTGAAGCACATTGTAGCTCATTGCAGAACAATGCAGCATATTGCAGCACATCACAGCACATTGCGGCACATTGCAGCATATCACAGCACATTGCAGCACAACGCAGCACATCACAGCACATTAGAGCACGTCGCAGCGCTTCACATTACAGAACATTACAGCACATCACAGCACATTGCAGCACATTGTAGCACATTGCAACAAATTGCAGCACATTGTAGCACATTGCAGAATATTGCAGAACATTGCAGCACATCACAGCACATCTCGGCACATTGTAGAATATTGCAGAACATCACAGCACATTGCAGCACATCACAGCACATCACAGCACATTGCAACACTTTGTGGCACATTGTAACACATTGCAGCACATTGTAGCACATTGCAGAACATCACAGCACATTGCAGCACATTGTAGCACATTGCAACACATTTCAGCACATTGTAGCACATTGCAGCGCATTGCAGCACATTGCAGTACATTGTAGCACATCAAAGCACCTCACAGCACATTGCAGCGCATCACAGCACATCACAGCACATCACAGCACCACACTGCGCATTGCAGCACATCACAGCACATTGCAGCGCATTGCAGCACATTGAAGCACATTGTAGCTCATTGCAGAACATTGCAGCATATTGCAGCACATCACAGCACATTGCGGCACATTGCAGCATATCACAGCACATTGCAGCACAATGCAGCACATCACAGCACATTAGAGCACGTCGCAGCGCTTCACATTACAGAACATTACAGCACAGCTCAGCACATTGCAGCACATTGTAGCACATTGCAACACATTGCAGCACATTGTAGCACATTGCAGAATATTTCAGAACATCACAGCACATTGCAGCACATCCCAGCATATTGCAGAACATCACAGCACATTGCAGCACATCCCAGCAATATGCAGCACATTGCAGAACATCACAGAACATTGCAGCACTTCACAGCACATTGCAGCGCATTGCAGCACATATCAGCACATCACATCGCATCACAGCACATTGTAAAATATTGCGGAACATTGCAGCACATTGCAGCACATTGCAACACATTGCAGCTCATTACAGCACATTGCAGCACATTGCAGCACATTGTAGCACTTTACAGCACATCACAGCACATCACAGCACATTGCAGCACATTGCAGCACAATGCAGCACATTGCAGCACATCACAGCACATCACAGCACATTGCAGCACATTGCAGCACATCACAGCACATCACCGCACATTGTAGAATATTGCAGAACATCACAGCACATTGCAGCACATCACAGCACATTGCAGCACTTTGTGGCATATTGCTACACATTGCAGCACATTGTAGCACATTGCAGAACATCACAGCACATTGCAGCACATAGAAGCACATTGCAACACATTGCAGCACATTGTAGCACATTGTAGCACATTGCAGCACATTGCAGCACATTGCAGTACATTGTAGCACATCAAAGCACCTCACAGCACATTGCAGCGCATCACAGCACATCACAGCACATCACAGCACCACACTGCGCATTGCAGCACATCACAGCACATTGCAGCGCATTGCAGCACATTGAAGCACATTGTAGCTCATTGCAGAACAATGCAGCATATTGCAGAACATCACAGCACATTGCGGCACATTGATGCATATCACAGCACATTGCAGCACAATGCAGCACATCACAGCACAATAGAGCACGTCGCAGCGCTTCACATTACAGAACATCACAGCACATTGCAGCACATCACAGCACATCACAGCACATTGCAGCACATTGTAGCACATTGCAACAAATTGCAGCACATTGTAGCACATTGCAGAATATTGCAGAACATTGCAGCTCATTACAGCACATCACAGCACATTGCAGCACATCACAGCACATCACTGCACATTGCGGCATATTGCAGCACATTGCAGCACATTGCAGCACATTGTAGCACTTTACAGCACATCACAGCAAATCACAGCACATTGCAGCACATCCAAGCATATTGCAGAACATCACAGCACATTGCAGCACATCCCAGCAAATTGCAGCACATTGCAGAACATCACAGAACATTGCAGCACTTCACAGCACATTGCAGCACATCACATCGCATCACAGCACATTGTAAATTATTGCGGAACATCGCAGCACATTGCAGCACATTGCAACACATTGCAGCACATCCCAGCATATTGCAGAACATCACAGCACATTGCAGCACATTGCAGAACATCACAGAACATTGCAGCACTTCACAGCACATTGCAGCGCATTGCAGCACATATCAGCACATCACATCGCATCACAGCACATTGTAAAATATTGCGGAACATTGCAGCACATTGCAGCACATTGCAACACATTGCAGCTCATTACAGCACATTGCAGCACATCACAGCACATTGCAGCACATCACAGCACATCACTGCACATTGCAGCACATTGAAGCACTTTACAGCACATCACAGCAAATCACAGCACATTGCAGCACATTGCAGCCCATTGCCTCACATAGCAGCACATTGCAGCATATTGCCGCACTTCACAGCACATTACAGCACATTGCACCAAATTGACGCACATCACAACACATTGCAGCTCATTACAGCACATTGGAGCATATTGCAGAACATCACAGCACCTCACAGCACATTGCAGCGCATCACAGCACATCACAGTACCACACTGCGCATTGCAGCACATTGCAGCGCTTTGCAGCACATTGAAGCACATTGTAGCTCATTACAGAACATTGCAGCATATTGCAGCACATCACAGCACATTGCGGCACATTGCAGCATATCACAGCACATTGCAGCACAATGCAGCACATCACAGCTCATTATAGCACGTCGCAGCGCTTCACATTACAGAACATCACAGCACATTGCAGCACATTGCAGCACATCACAGCATATTGCAGAACATCACAGCACACTGCAGCACATTGCAGCACATTGCAGCACATTGCAGCACATCACAGCACATCACAGCACATTGCAGAACATTGCAGCACATTGTAGCACATTGCAGCACATTGCAGCACATCACAGCACATCACCGCACATTGGAGAATATTGCAGAACATCACAGCACATCACAGCACATTGCAGCACATTGTAGCACATTGCAACACATTGCAGCACATTGCAGAATATTGCAGAACATCACAGCACATTGTGGCACATTATAGCACACTGCAACACATTGCAGCACATTGTAGCACATTGCAGCACATTGCAGCGCATCACAGCACATCGCAGCACATTGCAGCACATTGCAGCACATTGCAGCACATTGCAGCACATTGCAGCACATTGCAGCACATTGCAGCACATTGCAGCACATCACAGCACATTGCAGCACATTGCAGCACATCACAGCACATTGCAGCACATTGCAGCACATTGCAGCACATTGCAGCACATTGCAGCACATTACAGCACATCACAGCAAATCACAGCACATTGCAGCACATTGCAGCCCATTGCCTCACATTGCAGCACATTGCAGCATATTGCCGCACTTCACAGCACATTACAGCACATTGCCCCAAATTGACGCACATCACAACACATTGCAGCTCATTACAGCACATTGCTGCATATTGCAGAACATCACAGCACATAGCAGCACATCACAGGACATCACAGCACATTGCAGCACATCACAGCACATCACAGCACATTGCAGCACATTGTAGCACATTGCAACACATTGCAGCACATTGTAGCACATTGCAGAACATTGCAGCACATTGCAGCACATCACAGCACATTGCGACACATTGCAGGATATCACAGCACATCACAGCACATTGCAGCACATTGCAACACATTGCAGCTCATTACAGCACATTGCAGCACATTGCAGCACATTGTAGCACATTACAGCACATCACAGCAAATCACAGCACATTGCAGCACATTGCAGCCCATTGCCTCACATTGCAGCACATTGCAGCATATTGCAGAACATCACAGCACATAGCAGCACATCACAGGACATCACAGCACATTGCAGCACATTGCAGCACATTGCAACACATTGCAGCACATTGCAACACATTGCAGCTCATTACAGCGCATTGCATTATATTGCAGAACATCACAGCACATTGCAGCACATCACAGGACATCACAGCACATTGCAGCACATTGCAGCACATTGCAGCACATTGCAACACATTGCAGCACATTGCAACACATTGCAGCTCATTACAGCACATTGCAGAACATCACAGCACATTGCAACACATCACAGCACATCACTGCACATTGCGGCATATTGCAGCACATTGCAGCACATTGCAGCACATTGTAGCACATTACAGCACATCACAGCAAATCACAGCACATTGCAGCATATTGCAGCCCATTGCCTCACATTGCAGCACATTGCAGCATATTGCCGCACTTCACAGCACATTACAGCACATTGCCCCAAATTGACGCACATCACAACACATTGCAGCTCATTACAGCACATTGCTGCATATTGCAGAACATCACAGCACATAGCAGCACATCACAGGACATCACAGCACATTGCAGCACATTGCAGCACATTGCAACACATTGCAGCACATTGCAACACATTGCAGCTCATTACAGCACATTGCAGAACATCACAGCACATTGCAACACATCACAGCACATCACTGCACATTGCGGCATATTGCAGCACATTGCAGCACATTGCAGCACATTGTAGCACATTACAGCACATCACAGCAAATCACAGCACATTGCAGCACATTGCAGCCCATTGCCTCACATTGCAGCACATTGCAGCATATTGCCGCACATTGCCGCACATTACAACACATTAAAGCACATTGCAGCACATTGCAGCACATCACAGCACATCACAGCACATTGCAGCACATTGTAGCACATTGCAACACATTGCAGCACATTGTAGCACATTGCAGAATATTGCAGAACATCACAGCACATTGCAGCACAGCCCAGCATATTGCAGAACATCACAGCACATTGCAGCACATCCCAGCATATTGCAGCACATTGCAGAACATCACAGAACATTGCAGCACTTCACAGCACATTGCAGCGCATTGCAGCACATTGCAGCACATTGCAGCACATCACATCGCATCACAGCACATTGTAAAATATTGCGTAACATTGCAGCACATTGCAGCACATTGCAACACATTGCAGCTCATTACAGCACATTGCAGAACATCACAGCACATTGCAGCTCATCACAGCACATCACTGCACATTGCGGCATATTGCAGCACATTGCAGCACATTGCAGCACATTGCAGCACATTGTAGCACATTACAGCACATCACAGCAAATCACAGCACATTGCAGCACATTGCAGCCCATTGCCTCACATTGCAGCACATTGCAACACATTGCAGCTCATTACAGCACATTGCATTATATTGCAGAACATCACAGCACATTGCAGCACATCACAGGACATCACAGCACATTGCAGCACATTACAACACATTGCAGCACATTGGAGCACATCACAGCGCGTCACAGCACGTCACAGCATATCACAGCACATCACAGCACATTGCAGCACATTGCAGCACATTGCAGCACATTGCAACACATTGGAGCACATCACAGCACATCACGGCACAGTGCAGCATATCACAACACATTGCAGCACATTGCAGCACATTGCAACACATTGCCGCACATTACAACACATTAAAGCACATTGCAGCACATCACAGCACATCACAGCGCATTGCAGCACATTGTAGCACATTGCAACACATTGCAGCACATTGTAGCACATTGCAACACATTGCAGCACATTGTAGCACATTGCAGCACATTGCAACACATTGCAACACATTGCAGCACATTGTAGCACATTGCAGCACATTGCAGCACATTGCAGCACATCACAGCACATTGCAGCACATTGCAGCACATTGTAGCACATCAAAGCACCTCACAGCACATTGCAGCGCATCACAGCACATCACAGCACATCACAGCACCACACTGCGCATTGCAGCACATCACAGCACATTGCAGCGCATTGCAGCACATTGAAGCACATTGTAGCTCATTACAGAACATTGCAGCATATTGCAGCACATCACAGCTCATTAGAGCACGTCGCAGCGCTTCACATTACAGAACATCACAGCACATTGCAGCACATCACAGAACATCACAACACATTGCAGCACATCACAGCACATCACAGCACATTGCAGCACATTGCAGCACATTGTAGCACATTGCAGAATATTGCAGAACATCACAGCACATTGCAGCACATCCCAGCATATTGCAGAACATCACAGCACATTGCAGCACATCCCAGCAAATTGCAGCACATTGCAGAACATCACAGAACATTGCAGCACTTCACAGCACATTGCAGCGCATTGCAGCACATTGCAGCACATCACATCGCATCACAGATCATTGTAAAATATTGCGGAACATTGCAGCACATTGCAGCACATTGCAACACATTGCAGCTCATTACAGCACATTGCAGAACATCACAGCACATTGCAGCACATCACAGCACATCACTGCACATTGCGGCATATTGCAGTACATTGCAGCACATTGCAGCACATTGTAGCACATTGCAGCATATTGCCGCACTTCACAGCACATTACAGCACATTGCACCAAATTGACGCACATCACAACACATTGCAGCTCATTACAGCACATTGCAGCGTATTGCAGAACATCACAGCACATTGCAGCACATCACAGCACATTGCGACACATTGCAGCATATCACAGCACATCACAGCACATTGCAGCACATTGCAACACATTGCAGCTCATTACAGCACATTGCAGCACATTGCAGCACATTGTAGCACATTACAGCACATCACAGCAAATCACAGCACATTGCAGCACATTGCAGCCCATTGCCTCACATTGCAGCATATTGCAGAACATCACAGCACATAGCAGCACATCACAGGACATCACAGCACATTGCAGCACATTGCAGCACATTGCAACACATTGCAGCACATTGCAACACATTGCAGCTCATTACAGCACATTGCATTATATTGCAGAACATCACAGCACATTGCAGCACATCACAGGACATCACAGCACATTGCAGCACATTGCAACACATTGCAGCTCATTACAGCACATCACAGCAAATCACAGCACATTGCAGCACATTGCAGCCCATTGCCTAACATTGCAGCACATTGCAGCATATTGCAGAACATCACAGCACATAGCAGCACATCACAGTACATCACAGCACATTGCAGCACATTGCAACACATTGCAGCACATTGCAACACATTGCAGCTCATTACAGCACATTGCATTATATTGCAGAACATCACAGCACATTGCAGCACATCACAGGACATCACAGCACATTGCAGCACATTGCAGCACATTGCAGCACATTGCAACACATTGCAGCACATTGCAACACATTGCAGCTCATTACAGCACATTGCAGAACATCACAGCACATTGCAACACATCACAGCACATCACTGCACATTGCGGCATATTGCAGCACATTGCAGCACATTGCAGCACATTGTAGCACATTACAGCACATCGCAGCAAATCACAGCACATTGCAGCACATTGCAGCCCATTGCCTCACATTGCAGCACATTGCAGCATATTGCCGCACTTCACAGCACATTACAGCACATTGCCCCAAATTGACGCACATCACAACACATTGCAGCTCATTACAGCACATTGCAGCATATTGCAGAACATCACAGCACATAGCAGCACATCACAGGACATCACAGCACATTGCAGCACATTGCAACACATTGCAGCACATTGCAACACATTGCAGCTCATTACAGCACATTGCATTATATTGCAGAACATCACAGCACATTGCAGCACATCACAGGACATCACAGCACATTACAACACATTGCAGCACATTGGAGCACATCACAGCGCGTCACAGCACGTCACAGCATATCACAGCACATCACAACACATTGCAGCACATTGCAGCACATTGCAACACATTGCCGCACATTACAACACATTAAAGCACATTGCAGCACATCACAGCACATCACAGCGCATTGCAGCACATTGTAGCACATTGCAACACATTGCAGCACATTGTAGCACATTGCAGCACATTGCAACACATTGCAACACATTGCAGCACATTGTAGCACATTGCAGCACATTGCAGCACATTGCAGCACATCACAGCACATTGCAGCACATTGCAGCACATTGTAGCACATCAAAGCACCTCACAGCACATTGCAGCGCATCACAGCACATCACAGCACATCACAGCACATTGCAGCGCATTGCAGCACATTGAAGCACATTGTAGCTCATTACAGAACATTGCAGCATATTGCAGCACATCACAGCTCATTAGAGCACGTCGCAGCGCTTCACATTACAGAACATCACAGCACATTGCAGCACATCACAGAACATCACAACACATTGCAGCACATCACAGCACATCACAGCACATTGCAGGACATTGCAGCACATTGTAGCACATTGCAGAATATTGCAGAACATCACAGCACATTGCAGCACATCCCAGCATATTGCAGAACATCACAGCACATTGCAGCACATCCCAGCAAATTGCAGCACATTGCAGAACATCACAGAACATTGCAGCACTTCACAGCACATTGCAGCGCATTGCAGCACATTGCAGCACATCACATCGCATCACAGATCATTGTAAAATATTGCGGAACATTGCAGCACATTGCAGCACATTGCAACACATTGCAGCTCATTACAGCACATTGCAGAACATCACAGCACATTGCAGCACATCACAGCACATCACTGCACATTGCGGCATATTGCAGTACATTGCAGCACATTGCAGCACATTGTAGCACATTACAGCACATCACAGCAAATCACAGCACATTGCAGCACATTGCAGCCCATTGCCTCACATAGCAGCACATTGCAGCATATTGCCGCACTTCACAGCACATTACAGCACATTGCACCAAATTGACGCACATCACAACACATTGCAGCTCATTACAGCACATTGAAGCATATTGCAGAACATCACAGCACATTGCAGCACATCACAGCACATTGCGACACATTGCAGCATATCACAGCACATCACAGCACATTGCAGCACATTGCAACACATTGCAGCCCATTACAGCACATTGCAGCACATTGCAGCACATTGTAGCACATTACAGCACATCACAGCAAATCACAGCACATTGCAGCACATTGCAGCCCATTGCCTCACATTGCAGCATATTGCAGAACATCACAGCACATAGCAGCACATCACAGGACATCACAGCACATTGCAGCACATTGCAGCACATTGCAACACATTGCAGCACATTGCAACACATTGCAGAACATTACAGCACATTGCATTATATTGCAGAACATCACAGCACATTGCAGCACATCACAGGACATCACAGCACATTGCAGCACATTGCAGCACATCACAGGACATCACAGCACATTGCAGCACATTGCAACACATTGCAGCTCATTACAGCACATCACAGCAAATCACAGCACATTGCAGCACATTGCAGCCCATTGCCTAACATTGCAGCACATTGCAGCATATTGCAGAACATCACAGCACATAGCAGCACATCACAGGACATCACAGCACATTGCAGCACATTGCAACACATTGCAGCACATTGCAACACATTGCAGCTCATTACAGCACATTGCATTATATTGCAGAACATCACAGCACATTGCAGCACATCACAGGACATCACAGCACATTGCAGCACATTGCAACACATTGCAGCACATTGCAACACATTGCAGCACATTGCAACACATTGCAGCTCATTACAGCACATTGCAGAACATCACAGCACATTGCAACACATCACAGCACATCCCTGCACATTGCGGCAAATTGCAGCACATTGCAGCACATTGCAGCACATTGTAGCACATTACAGCACATCGCAGCAAATCACAGCACATTGCAGCACATTGCAGCCCATTGCCTCACATTGCAGCACATTGCAGCATATTGCCGCACTTCACAGCACATTACAGCACATTGCGCCAAATTGACGCACATCACAACACATTGCAGCTCATTACAGCACATTGCAGCATATTGCAGAACATCACAGCACATTGCAGCACATCACAGGACATCACAGCACATTACAACACATTGCAGCACATTGGAGCACATCACAGCGCGTCACAGCACGTCACAGCATATCACAGCACATCACAGCACATTGCAGCACATTGCAGCACATTGCAACACATTGGAGCAGATCACAGCACATCACGGCACAGTGCAGCATATCACAACACATTGCAGCACATTGCAGCACATTGCAGCACATTGCCGCACATTACAACACATTAAAGCACATTGCAGCACATTGCAGCACATCACAGCACATCACAGCACATTGCAGCACATTGTAGCACATTGCAACACATTGCAGCACATTGTAGCACATTGCAGAATATTGCAGAACATCACAGCACATTGCAGCACATCCCAGCATATTGCAGCACATTGCAGCACTTCACAGCACATTGCAGCGCATTCCAGCACATTGCAGCACATTGCAGCACATCACATCGCATCACAGCACATTGTAAAATATTGCGTAACATTGCAGCACATTGCAGCACATTGCAACACATTGCAGCTCATTACAGCACATTGCAGAACATCACAGCACATTGCAGCTCATCACAGCACATCACTGCAGATTGCGGCATATTGCAGCACATTGCAGAACATTGCAGCACATTGCAGCACATTGTAGCACATTACAGCACATCACAGCAAATCACAGCACATTGCAGCACATTGCAGCCCATTGCCTCACATTGCAGCACATTGCAGCATATTGCCGCACATTGCAACACATTGCAGCACATTGCAAAAAAAATTGCAGCTCATTACAGCACATTGCAGAACATCACAGCACATTGCAGCTCATCACAGCACATCACTGCAGATTGCGGCATATTGCAGCACATTGCAGAACATTGCAGCACATTGCAGCACATTGTAGCACATTACAGCACATCACAGCAAATCACAGCACATTGCAGCACATTGCAGCCCATTGCCTCACATTACAGCACATTGCACCAAATTGACGCACATCACAACACATTGCAGCTCATTACTGCACATTGCAGCATACTGCAGAACATCACAGCACATTGCAGCACATCACAGGACATCACAGCACATTGCAGCACATTGCAGCACATTGCAACACATTGCAGCTCATTACAGCACATTGCATTATATTGCAGAACATCACAGCACATTGCAGCACATCACAGGACATCACAGCACATTGCAGCACATTGCAGCACATTGCAGCACATTGCAGCATATTGGAGCACATCACAGCGCGTCACAGCATATCACAGCACATCACAGCACATTGCAGCACATTGCAGCACATTGCAGCACATTGCAACACATTACAACACAATGCCGCACATTACAACACATTGCAGCATATTGCCGCACATTGCAGGACATTGCAGCACATTAAAGCACATTGCAGCACATCACAGCACATCACAGCACATTGCAGCACATTGTAGCACATTGCAACACATTGCAGCACATTGTAGCACATTGCAGAATATTGCAGAACATCACAGCACATTGCAGCACATCCCAGCATATTGCAGAATATCACAGCACATTGCAGCACATCCCAGCATATTGCAGCACATTGCAGAACATCACAGAACATTGCAGCACTTCACAGCACATTGCAGCGCATTGCAGCACATTGCAGCACATCACATCGCATCACAGCACATTGTAAAATATTGCGTAACATTGCAGCACATTGCAGCACATTGCAACACATTGCAGCTCATTACAGCACATTGCAGAACATCACAGCACATTGCGGCACATCACAGCACATCACTGCACATTGCGGCATTTTGCAGCATATTGCAGCACATTGTAGCACATTACAGCACATCACACCAAATCACAGCACATTGCAGCACATTGCAGCCCATTGCCTCACATTGCAGCACATTGCAGCATATTGCCGCACTTCACAGCACATTACAGCACATCGCAGCACATCACAGCACATTGCAGCACATTGCAGCACATTGTAGCACATTGCAGCACCTCACAGCACATTGCAGCGCATCACAGCACATCGCAGCACATCGCAGCACCACACTGCGCATTGCAGCACATCACAACACATTGCAGCGCATTGGAGCACATTGCAGCACATTGTAGCTCATTCCAGAACATTGCAGCACATTGCAGCACATCACAGCACATTGCGGCACATTGCAGCATATCACAGCACATCACAGCACATTGCAGCACATTGCAGCACATTGCAGAACAATGCAGCACAATGCAGCACATCACAGCACATTAGAGCACGTCGCATCGCTTCACATTACAGAACATCACAGCACATTGCAGCACATTGCAGCACATCACAGCACATCACAGCACATTGCAGCACATTGCAGCACATCACAACACATTGCAGCTCATTACAGCACATTGCAGCACATTGCAGCACATCACAGCACATTGCAGCACATTGCAGCACATTGCAACACATTGCAACACAATGCCGCACATTACAACACATTGCAGCATATTGCCGCACATTGCAGCACATTGCAGCACATTAAAGCACATTGCAGCACATCACAGCACATCACAGCACATTGCAGCACATTGTAGCACATTGCAACACATTGCAGCACATTGCAACACATTGCAGCACATTGTAGCACATTGCAGAATATTGCAGAACATCACAGCACATTGCAGCACATCCCAGCATATTGCAGAATATCACAGCACATTGCAGCACATCCCAGCATATTGCAGCACATTGCAGAACATCACAGAACATTGCAGCACTTCACAGCACATTGCAGCGCATTGCAGCACATTGCAGCACATCACATCGCATCACAGCACATTGTAAAATATTGCGTAACATTGCAGCACATTGCAGCACATTGCAACACATTGCAGCTCATTACAGCACATTGCAGAACATCACAGCACATTGCAGCACATCACAGCACATCACTGCACATTGCGGCATTTTGCAGCACATTGCAGCACATTGTAGCACATTACAGCACATCACACCAAATCACAGCACATTGCAGCACATTGCAGCCCTTTGCCTCACATTGCAGCACATTGCAGCATATTGCCGCACTTCACAGCACATTACAGCACATCGCAGCACATCACAGCACATTGCAGCACATTGCAGCACATTGTAGCACATTGCAGCACCTCACAGCACATTGCAGCGCATCACAGCACATCGCAGCACATCGCAGCACCACACTGCGCATTGCAGCACATCACAGCACATTGCAGCGCATTGCAGCACATTGCAGCACATTGTAGCTCATTGCAGAACATTGCAGCACATTGCAGCACATCACAGCACATTGCGGCACATTGCAGCATATCACAGCACATCACAGCACATTGCAGCACATTGCAGCACATTGCAGCACAATGCAGCACAATGCAGCACATCACAGCACATTAGAGCACGTCGCAGCGCTTCACATTACAGAACATCACAGCACATTGCAGCACATTGCAGCACATCACAGCACATCACAGCACATTGCAGCACATTGCAGCACATCACAACACATTGCAGCTCATTACAGCACATTGCAGCACATTGCAGCACATCACAACACATTGCAGCTCATTACAGCACATTGTAAGACATTGCAGCACATTGCCGCACGTTGCAACACATTGCAGCACATTGCAGCACATTGTAAGACATTGCAGCACATTGCCGCACGTTGCAACACATTGCAGCACATCACAACACATTGCCGCACATTGCAGCACATTGTAAGACATTGCAGCACATTGCCGCACGTTGCAGCACATTGCAGCACATCACAGCACATCACAGCACATTGCAGCACATTGCAGCACATCACAGCACATCACAGCACATTGCAGCACTTTGCAGCACATCACAGCACATCACAGCACATTGCAGCACATTGCAGCACATTGCAGCACATCACAGCACATCACAGCACATTGCAGCACATCACAGCACATTGCAGCACATCACAGCATATTGCAGCACATTGCCGCACGTTGCAACACATTGCAGCACATCACAGCACATCACAGCACATTGCAGCACATTGCAGCGTATTGCAGTACATTGCAGCACATTGCAGCACATCACAGCCCGTCACAGCACACTACAGCACATTGCAGCACATCACTGCACATTGCAGCACATCACTGCACATTGCAGCACATCACTGCACATTGCAGCACATCACAGCCCGTCACAGCACATTGCAGCACATTGCAGCACATCACAGCACACCACAACACATTGCAGCACATTGCAGCATATTGCAGCGCATTGCAGCACATTGCAGCACATTGCAACACATCACAGCACATCACTGCACATTTCAGCACTTTGCAGCACATTGCAGCACATTGCAGCACATCAAAGCGCATCACATCACATTGCAGAATATTGCGGAATATTGCAGCACATTGCAACACATTGCAGCATATTGCAACACATTGCAGCACATTGCAGCACATCACCGCACATTGCAGAATATTGCAGAACATCACAGCACATCACAGCACATTGCAGAATATTGCGGAACATTGCAGCACATCACAGCACATCACTGCACATCACAGCACATCACAGCACAACACAGCACATCACAGCACAACACAGCACTACACTGCACAACACTGCACATTGCAACACATTGCAGCACACTGCAGCACATTGTAGCACATTACAGCACATCACTGCACATTTCAGCACTTTGCAGCACATTGCAACACATTGCAGCACATCACAGCACATCACCGCACATTGCAGAATATTGCAGAACATCACAGCACATCACAGCACATTGCAGAATATTGCGGAACATTGCAGCACATCACAGCACATCACTGCACATCACAGCACATCACAGCACAACACAGCACATCACAGCACAA
>RBVU03000020.1:29265-79050 GCA_004115045.4 Sinella curviseta | reverse complement strand
GGTGTGCTGTAATATGCTGCAATGTGCTGCGGTGTGCTGCAATGTGCTGGGGTGTGCTGCAATGTGCTGGAATGTGCTGGAATGTGCGGAATGTGCTGCAATGTGCTGGGGTGTGCTGCAATGTGCTGCAATATGCTGCAATGTGCTGCAATATGCTGCAGTGTGCTGCAATATGCTGCAATGTGCTGGAAAGTGCTGCAATGTGCTGCAATGTGCTGCGATATGCTGCAATGTGCTGGGATGGGCTGCAATATGCTGCAATGTGCTGGGTTGTGCTGCAATGTGCTGGGGTGTGCTGCAATATGCTGGGGTGTGCTGCAATGCGCTGGGGTGTGCTGGAATGTGCTGGAATATGCTGGGGTGTGCTGCAATGTGCTGAGTTGTGCTGCAATGTGCTGGGGTGCAATGTGCTGGGGTGCAATGTGCTGCAATGTGCTGGGGTGTGCTGCAATGTGCTGCAATATGCTGCAATGTGCTGCAATGTGCTGCAATGTGCTGCAATGTGCTGCGATATGCTGCAATGTGCTGGGATGGGCTGCATATGCTGCAATGTGCTTGGTTGTGCTGCAATGTGCTGGGGTGTGCTGCAATATGCTGGGGTGTGCTGCAATGCGCTGGGGTGTGCTGGAATGTGCTGGAATATGCTGGGGTGTGCTGCAATGTGCTGAGTTGTGCTGCAATGTGCTGGGGTACAATGTGCTGGGGTGCAATGTGCTGCAATATGCTGGGGTGTACTGCAATATGCTGCAATGTGCTGGGGTGTGCTTTAATATGCTGCAATGTGCTGGGGTGTGCTGCAATGTGCTGGGATGTGCTGCAATGTGCTGGGGTGTGTTGCAATGTGCTGCAATGTGCTGCGATATGCTGCAATGTGCTGGGATGGGCTGCAATATGCTGCAATGTGCTTGGTTGTGCTGCAATATGCTGGGGTGTGCTGCAATATGCTGGGGTGTGCTGCAATGCGCTGGGGTGTGCTGGAATGTGCTGGAATATGCTGGGTTGTGCTGCAATGTGCTGGAATGTGCTGGAATGTGCTCGAATATGCTGGAATGTGCTGGAATGTGCTGGAATGTGCGGCAATGTGCTGGAATGTGCTGGAATGTGCTGCAATGTGCTGGTGTGAGCTACAATGTGCTGGGGTGAGCTGCAATGTGCTGCGGTGTGCTGCAAAGTGCTGCAATGTGCTGCGGTGTGCTGTAATATGCTGCAATGTGGTGCAATATGCTGGGGTGTGCTGTAATATGCTGCAATATGCTGCAATGTGCTGAGGTGTGCTGCAATGTGCTGAGGTGTGCTGCAATGTGCTGGGGTGCAATGTGCTGAGGTGTGCTGCAATGTGCTGAGGTGTGCTGCAATGTGCTGGGGTGCAATGTGCTGGGGTGTGCTGCAATATGTGGGGGTGTGTTTCAATGTGCTTGGTTGTGCTGCAATATGCTGGGGTGTGCTGCAATATGCTGGGGTGTGCTGCAATGCGCTGGGGTGTGCTGGAATGTGCTGGAATATGCTGGGGTGTGCTGCATTGTGCTGAGATGTGCTGGAATGTGCTGGATTGTGCTGGGTTGTGCTGGGGTGTGCTGCAATGTGCTGGAATGTGCTGGAATGTGCTGAATGTGCTGCAATGTGCTGGGGTGTGCTGCAATGTGCTGCAATGTGCTGGGGTGTGCTGCAATGTGCTGCAATGTGCTGCAATGTGCTGCAATGTGCTGCAATATGCTGCAATGTGCTGGTGTGTGCTGCAATATGCTGCAATGTGCTGGGTGCTGCAATGTGCTGCAATGTGCTGCAATATGCTGCAATGTGCTGTGGTGTGCTGCAATATGCTGCAATGTGCTGGGGTGTGCTGCAATATGCTGCAATGTGCTGGGTGTGCTGCAATGTGCTGGGGTGTGCTGCAATGTGCTGGGGTGTGCTGCAATGTGCTGCAATGTGCTGCAATATGCTGGGGTGTGCTGTAATATGCTGCAATATCCTGCAATATGCTGCAATGTGCTGCGGTGTGCTGCAATGTGCTGGGGTGCAATGTGCTGGGGTGAGCTACAATGTGCTGGGGTGTGCTGCAATATGTGGGGGTGTGTTTCAATGTGCTTGGTTGTGCTGGAATATGCTGGGGTGTGCTGCATTGTGCTGAGATGTGCTGGAATGTGCTGGAATGTGCTGGATTGTGCTGGGTTGTGCTGAGGTGTGCTGCAATGTGCTGGAATGTGCTGGAATGTGCCGGAATGTGCTGCAATGTGCTGGGGTGTGCTGCAATGTGCTGCAATGTGCTGGGGTGTGCTGCAATGTGCTGCAATGTGCTGCAATGTGCTGCAATGTGCTGCAATATGCTGCAATGTGCTGTGTTGGGCTGCAATATGCTGCAATGTGCTGGGTTATGCTGCAATGTGCTGCAATGTGCTGCAATATGCTGCAATGTGCTGTGGTGTGCTGCAATATGCTGCAATGTGCTGTGGTGTGCTGGAATATGCTGCAATGTAATGTGCTGGTGTGAGCTACAATGTGCTGGGGTGAGCTGCAATGTGCTGGGGTGTGCTGCAATGTGCTGCAATGTGCTGCGGTGTGCTGTAATGTGCTGCAATGTGGTGCAATATGCTGGGGTGTGCTGTAATATGCTGCAATATGCTGGGGTGTGCTGCAATGTGCTGCGGTGTGCTGCAATGTGCTGGGGTGTGCTGCAATGTGCTGCGGTGTGCTGCAATATGCTGGGGTGTGCTGCAATGTGCTGCAATGTGCTGCGGTGTGCTGCAATGTGCTGCAATGTGCTGGGGTGTGCTGCGTTGTGCTGCAATGTGCTGGGGTGTGGTGAAATGTGCTGCGGTGTGCTGCAATGTGCTGGGGTGTGCTGCAATGAGCTGGAAAGTGCTGGAATGTGCTGGAATGTGCGGGGGTGTGCTGCAATGTGCTGGAATGTGCTGGAATGTGCTGGAATGTGCTGGGTTGTGCTGGGGTGTGCTGCAATGTGCTGGAATGTGCTGGAATGTGCGGAATGTGCTGCAATGTGCTGGGGTGTGCTGCAATGTGCTGGAATGTGCTGCAATGTGCTGGGGTGTGCTGCAATGTGCTGGGGTGTGCTGGGGTGTACTGCAATGTGCTGCAATATGCTGCAATGTGCTGCAATGTGCTGGGGTGTGCTGCACTGTGCTGCAATGTGCTGCGGTGTGCTGTAATATGCTGGAATGTGCTGCAATATGCTGCAATGTGCTGTGGTGTGCTGCAATATGCTGCAATGTGCTGTGCTGTGCTGCAATATGCTGCAATGTAATGTGCTGGTGTGAGCTACAATGTGCTGGGGTGAGCTGCAATGTGCTGGGGTGTGCTGCAATGTGCTGCAATGTGCTGCGGTGTGCTGTAATATGCTGCAATGTGCTGGGTTATGCTGCAATGTGCTGCAATGTGCTGTGGTGTGCTGGAATATGCTGCAATGTGCTGGTGTGAGCTTCAATGTGCTGCAATGTGCTGCGGTGTGCTGTAATGTGCTGCAATGTGGTGCAATATGCTGGGGTATGCTGGGGTGTGCTGCAATGCGCTGGGGTGTGCTGGAATGTGCTGTAATATGCTGGGGTGTGCTGCAATGTGCTGGAATGTGCTGGAATGTGCTGCAATGTGCTGGAATGTGCTGCAATGTGCTGCAATGTGCTGGAATGTGCTGCAATGTGCTGGGATGTGCTGCAATGTGCTGCAATATGCTGCAATGTGCTGGGGTGTGCTGCAATATGCTGCAATGTGCTGGGGTGTGCTGCAATATGCTGCAATGTGCTGCAATATGCTGCAATGTGCTGCAATGTGCTGCAATGTGCTGCAATGTGCTGGGGTGTGCTGTAATATGCTGCAATGTGCTGGGGTGTGCTTTAATATGCTGCAATGTGCTGGGATGTGCTGCAATGTGCTGGGGTGTGCTGCAATGTGCTGCGATATGCTGCAATGTGCTGGGATGGGCCGGAATGTGCTGCAATGTGCTGGGGTGTGCTGCAATGTGCTGCAATGTGCTGGGGTGTGCTGCAATGTGCTGGGGTGTGCTGGGGTGTGCTGCAATGTGCTGCAATGTGCTGCAATGTGCTGCAATGTGCTGGGGTGTGCTGCAATATGCTGCAATGTGCTGGGGTGTGCTGCAATGTGCTGCAATGTGCTGCAATATGCTGCAATGTGCTGCAATGTGCTGGGGTGTGCTGCAATGTGCTGCAATGTGCTGTGGTTTGCTGCAATATGCTGCTGCAATGTGCTGGGGTGTGCAGCAATGTGCTGGGGTGTGCTGCAATGTGCTGCAATATGCTGGGGTGTGCTGCAATATGCTGCAATGTGCTGCAATGTGCTGGGGTGCAATGTGCTGGGGTGCAATGTGCTGCAATATGCTGGGGTGTGCTGCAATATGCTGCAATGTGCTGGGGTGTGCTGCAATATGCTGCAATGTGCTGGGGTGTGCTGCAATGTGCTGGGATGTGCTGCAATGTGCTGCAATGTGCTGCAATGTGCTGCGATATGCTGCAATGTGCTGCAATGTGCTGGGTTGTGCTGCAATGTGCTGGGGTGTGCTGCAATATGCTGGGGTGTGCTGCAATGCGCTGGGGTGTGCTGGAATGTGCTGGAATATGCTGGGGTGTGCTGCAATGTGCTGAGATGTGCTGCAATGTGCTGGGGTGCAATGTGCTGGGGTGCAATGTGCTGCAATATGCTGGGGTGTACTGTAATATGCTGCAATGTGCTGGGGTGTGCTGCAATGTGCTGGGATGTGCTGCAATGTGCTGGGGTGTGTTGCAATGTGCTGCAATGTGCTGCGATATGCTGCAATGTGCTGGGATGGGCTGCAATATGCTGCAATGTGCTTGGTTGTGCTGCAATATGCTGGGGTGTGCTGCAATATGCTGGGGTGTGCTGCAATGCGCTGGGGTGTGCTGGAATGTGCTGGAATATGCTGGGTTGTGCTGCAATGTGCTGGAATGTGCTGGAATGTGCTCGAATATGCTGGAATGTGCTGGAATGTGCTGGAATGCGCTGGAATGTGCGGCAATGTGCTGGAATGTGCGGCAATGTGCTGGAATGTGCTGCAATGTGCTGCAATGTGCTGGTGTGAGCTACAATGTGCTGGGGTGAGCTGCAATGTGCTGCGGTGTGCTGCAAAGTGCTGCAATGTGCTGCGGTGTGCTGTAATATGCTGCAATGTGGTGCAATATGCTGGGGTGTGCTGCAATATGCTGGGGTGTGCTGCAATGTGCTGGGGTGTGCTGCAATGTGCTGGGGTGTGCTGGAATGTGCTGGAATATGCTGGGGTGTGCTGCATTGTGCTGAGATGTGCTGGAATGTGCTGGATTGTGCTGGGTTGTGCTGGGGTGTGCTGCAATGTGCTGGAATGTGCCGGAATGTGCTGCAATGTGCTGGGGTGTGCTGCAATGTGCTGCAATGTGCTGGGGTGTGCTGCAATGTGCTGCAATGTGCTGCAATGTGCTGGGGTGTGCTGCAATATGCTGCAATGTGCTGTGTTGGGCTGCAATATGCTGCAATGTGCTGGGTTATGCTGCAATGTGCTGCAATGTGCTGTGGTGTGCTGGAATATGCTGCAATGTAATGTGCTGGTGTGAGCTTCAATGTGCTGCAATGTGCTGCGGTGTGCTGTAATGTGCTGCAATGTGGTGCAATATGCTGGGGTATGCTGTAATATGCTGCAATATGCTGGAGTTCGCTGCAATGTGCTGCGGTGTGCTGCAATGTGCTGGGGTGTGATGCAATGTGCTGCGGTGTGCTGCAATATGCTGGGGTGTGCTGCAATGTGTTGCAGTGTGCTGCGGTATGCTGCAATGTGCTCGAATGTGCTGCAATATGCTGGGGTGTGCTGCGTTGTGGTGCGCTGTCATGCAATGTGCTGGGATGTGGTGAAATAAGCTGCGGTGTGCTGCAATGTGCTGGGGTGTGCTGCAATGTGCTGCAATGTGCTGCGGTGTGCTGTAATATGCTGCAATATGCTGCAATGTGCTGGGGTGTTCTGCAATGAGCTAAAATGTGCTTGGGTGTGCTGCAATGTGCTGGGGTGTGCTGCAATGTGCTGGGGTGTGCTGCAATGTGCTGGCGTGTGCTGCAATGTGCTGGGGTGTGCTGCAATGTGCTGCAGTGTGCTGCGGTATGCTGCAATGTGCTGCGGTGTGCTGCAATATGCTGGGGTGTGCTGCGTTGTGGTGCGATGTCATGCAATGTGCTGGGATGTGCTGAAATATGCTGCGGTGTGCTGCAATGTGCTGGGGTGTGCTGCAATGAGCTGGAATGTGCTGGAATGTGCTGGGGTGTGCTGCAATGTGCTGGAATGTGCTGGAATGTGCCGGAATGTGCTGCAATGTGCTGGGGTGTGCTGCAATGTGCTGCAACGTGCTGGGGTGTGCTGCAATGTGCTGGGGTGTACTGCAATGTGCTGCGATATGCTGCAATGTGCTGGGTGTGCTGCAATATGCTGCAATGTGCTGGGGTGTGCTGCAATGTGCTGCAATGTGCTGCAATATGCTGCAATGTGCTGGGTATGCTGAAATATGCTGCAATGTGCTGGAATGTGCTGCAATGTGCTGGGGTGTGCTGCAATGTGCTGGGGTGTGCTGCAATGTGCTGCAATGTGCTGCGGTGTGCTGTAATATGCTGCAATATGCTGCAATGTGCTGCGGTGTGCTGCAATGTGCTGGGGTGCAATGTGCTGCAATGTGCTGGGGTGCAATGTGCTGGGGTGCAATGTGCTGCAATATGCTGGGGTGTTCTGTAATATGCTGCAATGTGCTGGGGTGTGCTGCAATGTGTTGCAGTGTGCTGCGGTATGCTGCAATGTGCTCGAATGTGCTGCAATATGCTGGGGTGTGCTGCAATGTTGTGGTGCGCTGTCATGCAATGTGCTGGGATGTGCTGCAATGTGCGGGTGTGCTGCAATGTGCTGGGATGTGCTGCAATGTGCTGGAATGTGCTGCAATGTGCTGGAATGTGCGGCAATGTGCTGGGATGTGCTGCAATGTGCTGCAATGTGCTGGGTGTGCTGCAATGTGCTGGGGTGTGCTGCAATGTGCTGGGGTGTGCTGCAATGTGCTGCAATGTGCTGCGGTGTGCTGTAATATGCTGCAATGTGCTGCAATATGCTGGGGTGTGCTGCAATGTGCTGCGGTGTGCTGCAATGTGCTGAGGTGTGCTGCAATGTGCTGGGGTGCAATGTGCTGCGGTGTGCTGCAATGTGCTGGGTTGTGCTGCAATGTGCTGGGGTGTGCTGGAATGTGCTGGAATATGCTGGGGTGTGCTGCATTGTGCTGAGATGTGCTGGAATGTGCTGGATTGTGCTGGGTTGTGCTGGGGTGTGCTGCAATATGCTGCAATGTGCTGCAATGTGCTGCAATGTGCTGCAATGTGCTGGGTTGTGCTGCAATGTGCTGCAATGTGCTGGGGTGTGCTGCAATGTGCTGCAATATGCTGCAATGTGCTGCAATGTGCTGCAATATGCTGCAATGTGCTGTGGTGTGCTGCAATATGCTGCAATGTGCTGTGGTGTGCTGCAATGTGCTGCAATGTGCTGTGGTGTGCTGGAATATGCTGCAATGTGCTGGTGTGTGCTGCAATGTGCTGCAATGTGCTGCGGTGTGCTGTAATGTGCTGCAATGTGGTGCAATATGCTGGGGTGTGCTGTAATATGCTGCAATATGCTGGAGTTCGCTGCAATGTGCTGCGGTGTGCTGCAATGTGCTGGGGTGTGATGCAATGTGCTGCGGTGTGCTGCAATATGCTGGGGTGTGCTGCAATGTGCTGCAATGTGCTGCGGTATGCTGCAATGTGCTCGAATGTGCTGCAATATGCTGGGGTGTGCTGCGTTGTGGTGCGTTGTGCTGCAATGTGCTGGGATGTGCTGCAATCTGCTGCGGTGTGCTGCAATGTGCTGGGGTGTGCTGCAATGTGCTGCAATGTGCTGGGATGTGCTGCAATGTGCTGGGGTGTGCTGCAATGTGCTGCAATGTGCTGGTGTGCTGCAATGTGCTGCAATGTGCTGGGGTGTGCTGCAATGTGCTGGGGTGTGCTGCAATGTGCTGGGGTGTGCTGCAATGTGCTGGGGTGTGCTGCAATGTGCTGCAATGTGCTGCGGTGTGCTGCAATGTGCTGCGGTGTGCTGCAATGTGCTGGGGTGTGCTGCAATGTGCTGCAATGTGCTGCAATGTGCTGGGGTGTGCTGCAATATGCTGGGGTGTGCTGCAATGTGCTGGGGTGTGCTGCAATGTGCTGGAATGTGCTGCAATGTGCTGGGGTGTGCTGCAATGTGCTGGAATGTGCTGGAATGTGCTGGAATGTGCTGCAATGTGCTGGGGTGTGCTGCAATGTGCTGCAATGTGCTGGGGTGTGCTGCAATGTGCTGGGGTGTGCTGCAATGTGCTGCGATGTGCTGCAATGTGCTGGGGTGTGCTGCAATATGCTGCAATGTGCTGGGTGTGCTGCAATGTGCTGCAATGTGCTGCAATATGCTGCAATGTGCTGGGTGTGCTGCAATGTGCTGCAATGTGCTGTGTGCTGCAATGTGCTGGGGTGTGCTGCAATGTGCTGGGGTGTGCTGCAATGTGCTGCAATGTGCTGGGTTGTGCTGCAATGTGCTGACGTGTGCTGCAATGTGCTGGGGTGTGCTGCAATGTGCCATGTGCTGCAATGTGCTGGGGTGTGCTGCAATGTGCTGGGGTGTGCTGCAATGTGCTGGGGTGTGCTGCAATATGCTGCAATGTGCTGGGGTGTGCTGCAATGTGCTGCAATGTGCTGGTGTGCTGCAATGTGCTGCGATGTGCTGCAATGTGCTGGGGTGTGCTGCAATGTGCTGCGGTGTGCTGCAATGTGCTGGGATGTGCTGCAATGTGCTGGGGTGTGCTGCAATGTGCTGCAATGTGCTGGGGTGTGCTGCAATGTGCTGCGATGTGCTGCAATGTGCTGCAATGTGCTGGGTTGTGCTGCAGTGTGCTGGGGTGTGCTGCAATATGCTGGGGTGTGCTGCAATGTGCTGGGGTGTGCTGGAATGTGCTGCAATGTGCTGGGGTGTGCTGCAATGTGCTGGATGTGCTGCAATGTGCTGCAATGTGCTGGAATGTGCTGCAATGTGCTGGAATGTGCTGCAATGTGCTGGGGTGTGCTGCAATGTGCTGCAATGTGCTGGGGTGTGCTGCAATTTGCTGCAATGTGCTGGGGTGTGCTGCAATGTGCTGCAATGTGCTGCAATGTGCTGGGGTGTGCTGCAATGTGCTGCAATGTGCTGCAATGTGCTGGGGTGTGCTGCAATGTGCTGGGTGTGCTGCAATGTGCTGGGGTGTGCTGCACTGTGCTGTGGTGTGCTGCAATGTGCTGCAGTGTGCTGCGGTTTGCTGCAATGTGCTGGAATGTGCTGGAATGTGCTGGGTGTGCTGCAATGTGCTGCAATGTGCTGGATGTGCTGCAATGTGCTGTGCTGGGTGTGCTGCAATGTGCTGGGTGTGCTGCAATGTGCTGGAATGTGCTGCAATGTGCTGGGGTGTGCTGCAATGTGCTGGGGTGTGCTGCAATGTGCTGCAATGTGCTGCAATGTGCTGGGGTGTGCTGCAATGTGCTGCAATGTGCTGGGTGTGTGCTGCAATGTGCTGGGGTGTGCTGCAATGTGCTGCAATGTGCTGCAATGTGCTGCAATGTGCTGGGGTGTGCTGCAATATGCTGCAATGTGCTGCGTTGTGCTGCAATATGCTGCAATGTGCTGGGTGTGCTGCAATGTGCTGGGGTGTGCTGCAATGTGCTGGGGTGTGCTGCAATGTGCTGCAATGTGCTGGGGTGTGCTGCAATATGCTGCAATGTGCTGCGGTGTGCTGCAATGTGCTGGTTGTGCTGCAATGTGCTGGGGTGTGCTGCAATGTGCTGGGGTGTGCTGGAATGTGCTGCAATGTGCTGGGGTGTGCTGCAATGTGCTGCAATGTGCTGCAATGTGCTGGGGTGTGCTGCAATATGCTGCAATGTGCTGCAATGTGCTGCATTGTGCTGCAATGTGCTGGGGTGTGCTGCAATGTGCTGCAATGTGCTGCAATGTGCTGGGGTGTGCTGCAATGTGCAGGGATGTGCTGCAATGTGCTGGGGTGTGCTGCAATGTGCTGGGATGTGCTGCAATGTGCTGCAATATGCTGGGGTGTGCTGCAATATGCTGGGGTGTACTGTAATATGCTGCAATGTGCTGCAATGTGCTGCAATATGCTAGGTTGTGCTGCAGTGTGCTGTGGTGTGCTGCAATGTGCTGGGGTGTGCCGCAATGTGCTGCAATGTGCTGTAATGTGCAGGAGTTCGCTGCAATGTGCTGCAATGTGCTGGGTTGTGCTGCAGTGTGCTGCAATGTGCTGCAATGTGCTGGGGTGTGCTGCAATGTGCTGGGGTGTGCTGAAATGTGCTGCAAAGTTCGGGTGTGTGCTGAGATGTGATGGGGTGTGCTGCAAGGTGGTGCGCTGTGGTGGGGTGTGCTGCAATGTGCTGGGATGTGCTGGAATGTGCTGCAATGTGCTGGGGTGTGCTGCATGTGCTGCAATGTGCTGGATGTGCTGCAATGTGCTGGGTTGTGCTGCAATGTGCTGGGGTGTGCTGCAATGTGCTGGGTTGTGCTGCAGTGTGCTGCAATGTGCTGCAATGTGCTGTAATGTGCTGCAATATGCTAGGGTGTGCTGCAATGTGCTGGGGTGTGCTGCAGTGTGCCGCAATGTGTTACAATATGCTGCAATGTGCTGTGGTTTGCTGCAATGTGCTACGGTGTGCTACAATGTGCTGCGATGTGCTGCAGTGTGCTGGAGTGTGCTGCAATGTGCTGCAATGTGCTGGGATGTGCTGCAATGTGCTGCAATGTGCTGCAATGTGCTGGGGTGTGCTGTAATATGCTGCAATGTGCTGCAATGTGCTGCGGTGTGCTGCAATGTGCTGGGGTGCAATGTGCTGCAATATGCTGGGGTGTGCTGTAATATGCTGCAATGTGCTGGGGTGTGCTGTAATATGCTGCAATGTGCTGGGATGTGCTGCAATGTGCTGGGGTGTGCTGCAATGTGCTGCGATGTGCTGCAATGTGCTGGAGTGTGCTGCAATGTGCTGCAATGTGCTGGGTTGTGCTGCAGTGTGCTGGGGTGTGCTGCAATGTGCTGGGGTGTGCTGCAATGTGCTGGGGTGTGCTGCAATGTGCTGCAATGTGCTGGGGTGTGCTGCAATATGCTGCAATGTGCTGGAATGTGCTGGAATGTGCTGCAATGTGCTGGGGTGTGCTGCAATGTGCTGCAATGTGCTGCAATGTGCTTGTGCTGCAATGTGCTGCAATGTGCTGGGTGTGCTGCAATATGCTGCAATGTGCTGGGGTGTGCTGTAATATGCTGCAATGTGCTGGGGTGTGCTGCAATGTGCTGGGGTGTGCTGCAATGTGCTGGGGTGTGCTGCAATGTGCTGCAATGTGCTGCGATATGCTGCAATGTGCTGGGATGTGCTGCAATATGCTGCAATGTGCTGGTGTGTGCTGCAATGTGCTGGGGTGTGCTGCAATATGCTGCGGTGTGCTGCAATGTGCTGGGGTGTGCTGCAATGTGCTGGAATGTGCTGCATGTGCTGCAATGTGCTGGGTGTGCTGCAATGTGCTGGGATGTGCTGGAATGTGCTGCAATGTGCTGGGGTGTGCTGCAATGTGCTGGGGTGTGCTGCAATGTGCTGCGATGTGCTGCAATGTGCTGGGATGTGCTGCAATGTGCTGGGGTGTGCTGCAATGTGCTGCAATGTGCTGCGATATGCTGCAATGTGCTGGGATGTGCTGCAATATGCTGGGGTGTGCTGCAATGTGCTGCAATGTGCTGGGGTGTGCTGCAATATGCTGGGTGTGCTGCAATGTGCTGGGGTGTGCTGCAATGTGCTGGGGTGTGCTGGAATGTGCTGCAATGTGCTGGGGTGTGCTGCAATGTGCTGGAATGTGCAGGAATGTGCTGCAATGTGCTGGGTGTGCTGCAATGTGCTGCAATGTGCTGGTTGTGCTGCAATGTGCTGGGGTGTGCTGCAATGTGCTGGAATGTGCTGAGTGCTGCAATGTGCTGCAATGTGCTGGGGTGTGCTGCAATGTGCTGAGATGTGCTGCAATGTGCTGGGGTGTGCTGCAATGTGCTGCAATGTGCTGCAATATGCTGGGGTGTGCTGTAATATGCTGCAATGTGCTGGGGTGTGCTGTAATATGCTGCAATGTGCTGGGGTGTGCTGCAATGTGCTGGGGTGTGCTGCAATGTGCTGGGTGTGCTGCAATGTGCTGGGATGTGCTGCAATGTGCTGGGGTGTGCTGCAATGTGCTGGGGTGTGCTGCAATGTGCTGCAATGTGCTGGGGTGTGCTGCAATGTGCTGAAATGTGCTGCGATGTGCTGGAATGTGCTGTAATGTGCTGCGGTGTGCTCCAATGTGCTGGGTTGTGCTGCAATGTGCTGCAATGTGCTGGGGTGTGCTGCAATGTGCTGCAATGTGCTGGGGTGTGCTGCAATGTGCTGCAATGTGCTGCAATGTGCTGGGGTGTGCTGCAATGTGCTGCAATGTGCTGGGTGTGCTGCAATGTGCTGCAATGTGCTGCAATGTGCTGCAATGTGCTGCAATGTGCTGCAATATGCTGGGGTGTGCTGTAATATGCTGCAATGTGCTGGGGTGTGCTGTAATATGCTGCAATGTGCTGGGATGTGCTGCAATGTGCTGGGGTGTGCTGCAATGTGCTGGGGTGTGCTGCAATGTGCTGGAGTGTGCTGCAATGTGCTGCAATGTGCTGGGTTGTGCTGCAATGTGCTGGGGTGTGCTGCAATGTGCTGGGGTGTGCTGCAATGTGCTGGGTGTGCTGCAATGTGCTGGGGTGTGCTGCAATGTGCTGCAATGTGCTGGGGTGTGCTGCAATGTGCTGCAATGTGCTGCAATGTGCTGGGGTGTGCTGCAATATGCTGCAATGTGCTGGGTATGCTGCAATGTGCTGCAATGTGCTGGAATGTGCTGCAATGTGCTAGGGTGTGCTGCAATGTGCTGGGGTGTGCTGCAATGTGCTGCAATGTGCTGGGGTGTGCTGCAATGTGCTGGGGTGTGCTGCAATGTGCTGCGATGTGCTGCAATGTGCTGGGTGTGCTGAAATGTGCTGCAATGTGCTGGTGTGTGCTGCAATGTGCTGGGATGTGCTGCAATGTGCTGGGGTGTGCTGCAATGTGCTGCGTGTGCTGCAATGTGCTGGGGTGTGCTGCAATGTGCTGCAATGTGCTGGGGTGTGCTGCAATGTGCTGCAATGTGCTGGATGTGCTGGATGTGCTGCAATGTGCTGGGTTGTGCTGCAATGTGCTGGGATGTGCTGCAATGTGCTGGAATGTGCTGCAATGTGCTGGGGTGTGCTGCAATATGCTGCAATGTGCTGGGGTGTGCTGCAATGTGCTGCATGTGCTGCAATGTGCTGCGATGTGCTGCAATATGCTGCAATGTGCTGGGGTGTGCTGCAATGTGCTGCAATGTGCTGGGGTGTGCTGCAATATGCTGGGGTGTGCTGCAATGTGCTGCGATGTGCTGCAATGTGCTGGGGTGTGCTGCAATGTGCTGCAATGTGCTGCAATGTGCTGGAATGTGCTGCAATGTGCTGCAATGTGCTGCAATGTGCTGGGGTGTGCTGCAATGTGCTGGGGTGTGCTGCAATGTGCTGGGATGTGCTGCAATGTGCTGCGGTGTGCTGCAATATGCTGCAATGTGCTGGGATGGGCTGCAATATGCTGCAATGTGCTTGGTTGTGCTGCAATATGCTGGGGTGTGCTGCGATGTGCTGCGATGTGCTGCAATGTGCTGGGGTGTGCTGCAATGTGCTGCAATGTGCTGCAATATGCTGGGGTGTGCTGTAATATGCTGCAGTGTGCTGCAATATGCTGCAATGTGCTGGGGTGTGCTGCAATGTGCTGCAATGTGCTGGGGTGTGCTGTTATTTGCTGCAATGTGCTGGGGTGTGCTGCAATATGCTGCAATGTGCTGCAATGTGCTGGGGTGTGCTGCAATGTGCTGCAATGTGCTGGGGTGTGCTGCAATGTGCTGGATGTGCTGCAATGTGCTGGGGTGTGCTGCAATGTGCTGCAATGTGCTAGGGTGTGCTGGGGTGTACTGCAATATGCTGCAATGTGCTGTGTTGGGCTGCAATATGCTGCAATGTGCTGGGTTATGCTGCAATGTGCTGGGGTGTGCTGCAATGTGCTGGGATGTGCTGCAATGTGCTGGGGTGTGCTGCAATGTGCTGCAATGTGCTGCGATATGCTGCAATGTGCTGGGATGGGCTGCAATATGCTGCAATGTGCTGGGTGTGCTGCAATATGCTGCATGCTGTTGCTGCAATATGCTGGATGTGCTGCAATGTGCTGCGGTGTGCTGCAATGTGCTGGGGTGCAATGTGCTGGGGTGTGCTGCAATATGCTGGGGTGTGCTGCAATGTGCTGGGTGTGCTGCAATGTGCTGGGGTGTGCTGCAATATGCTGGGGTGTGCTGCAATGCGCTGGGGTGTGCTGGAATGTGCTGGAATATGCTGGGGTGTGCTGCATTGTGCTGAGATGTGCTGGAATGTGCTGGATTGTGCTGGGTTGTGCTGCAATGTGCTGGAATGTGCTGGAATGTGCTGGAATGTGCTGCAATGTGCTGGGGTGTGCTGCAATGTGCTGGAATGTGCTGCAATGTGCTGGGGTGTGCTGCAATGTGCTGGGGTGTGCTGGGGTGTACTGCAATGTGCTGCAATGTGCTGCGGTGTGCTGTAATGTGCTGCAATGTGGTGCAATATGCTGGGGTGTGCTGTAATATGCTGCAATATGCTGGAGTTCGCTGCAATGTGCTGCGGTGTGCTGCAATGTGCTGGGGTGTGCTGCAATGTGCTGCGGTGTGCTGCAATATGCTGGGGTGTGCTGCAATGTGCTCGAATGTGCTGAAATATGCTGCAATGTGCTCGATGTGCTGCAATGTGCTGGGGTGTGCTGTGCTGCAATGTGCTGGGATGTGCTGCAATGTGCTGGGGTGTGCTGCAATGTGCTGGGGTGTGCTGCAATGTGCTGGAATGTGCTGGAATGTGCTGGAATGTGCTGGGGTGTGCTGCAATGTGCTGGAATGTGCTGCAATGTGCTGGATGTGCTGCAATGTGCTGGGGTGTGCTGCAATGTGCTGGGGTGTGCTGCAATGTGCTGCAATGTGCTGGGTGCTGCAATGTGCTGCAATGTGCTGCAATATGCTGCAATGTGCTGGGTTATGCTGCAATGTGCTGCAATGTGCTGCAATATGCTGCAATGTGCTGTGGTGTGCTGCAATATGCTGCAATGTGCTGTGGTGTGCTGCAATATGCTGCAATGTAATGTGCTGGGTGTGAGCTGCAATGTGCTGGGGTGTGCTGCAATGTGCTGCAATGTGCTGCGGTGTGCTGTAATGTGCTGCAATGTGCTGCAATATGCTGGGGTGTGCTGTAATATGCTGCAATATGCTGCAATGTGCTGAGGTGTGCTGCAATGTGCTGGGGTGCAATGTGCTGCGGTGTGCTGCAATGTGCTGGGGTGTACTGTAATATGCTGCAATGTGCTGGGGTGTGCTGTAATATGCTGCAATGTGCTGGGGTGTGCTGCAATGTGCTGGAATGTGCTGCAATGTGCTGGGGTGTGCTGCAATGTGCTGGGATGGGCTGCAATATGCTGCAATGTGCTGGGTTGTGCTGCAATATGCTGGGGTGTGCTGCGATGCGCTGGGGTGTGCTGGAATGTGCTGGAATATGCTGGGGTGTGCTGCAATGTGCTGGAATGTGCTGGAATGTGCTCGAATGTGCTGGAATGTGCTGGAATGTGCTGGAATGTGCTGGGGTGTGCTGCAATGTGCTGGTGTGTGCTGCAATTTGCTGCAATGTGCTGGGGTGTATGCTGCAATGTGCTGGGTGTGCTGCAATATGCTGCAATGTGCTGCAATGTGCTGCAATGTGCTGCAATATGCTGGGGTGTGCTGTAATATGCTGCAATGTGCTGGGGTGTGCTTTAATATGCTGCAATGTGCTGGGGTGTGCTGCAATGTGCTGGGGTGTGCTGCAATGTGCTGCGATGTGCTGCAATGTGCTGGGGTGTGCTGCATATGCTGCAATGTGCTGGGATGTGCTGCAATATGCTGCAATGTGCTGGGTGTGCTGAGGTGTGCTGCAATGTGCTGGGTGTGCTGCAATGTGCTGCGATATGCTGCAATGTGCTGGAATGTGCGGGGGTGTGCTGCAATGTGCTGGGTTATGCTGCAATGTGCTGGGGTGTGCTGCAATATGCTGGGGTGTGCTGCAATGCGCTGGGGTGTGCTGGAATGTGCTGCAATATGCTGGGGTGTGCTGCAATGTGCTGGATGTGCTGCAATGTGCTGGGTTGTGCTGCAATGTGCTGGGGTGTGCTGCAATGTGCTGCAATGTGCTGGGATGTGCTGCAATGTGCTGCAATGTGCTGGGTGTGCTGCAATGTGCTGCAATGTGCTGGGGTGTGCTGCAATATGCTGCAATGTGCTGGGTGTGCTGCAATGTGCTGCAATGTGCTGGGTGTGCTGCAATGTGCTGCAATGTGCTGGGTGTGCTGCAATGTGCTGCAATGTGCTGGGGTGTGCTGCAATGTGCCGCAATGTGCTGCGGGTGTGCTGCAATGTGCTGCAATGTGCTGCAATGTGCTGGTATGAGCTTCAATGTGCTGCGTTGAGCTGGAGTGTGCTGCAATGTGCTGCGGTGTGCTGCAATGTGCTGGGGTGTGCTGCAATGTGCTGCGGTGTGCTGCAATGTGCTGGGGTGTGCTGCAATGTGCTGCAATGTGCTGGGTGTGCTGCAATATGCTGCTATGTGCTGCAATGTGCTGGGTTGTGCTGCAATGTGCTGGGGTGTGCTGCTATGTGCTGAGGTGTGCTGCAATGTGCTGGGGTGTGCTGCAATGTGCTGCAATGTGCTGGGGTGTGCTGCAATGTGCTGAATGTGCTGCAATGTGCTGGGTGTGTGCTGCAATGTGCTGGAATGTGCTGCAATGTGCTGGGGTGTGCTGCAATGTGCTGCAATGTGCTGGGGTGTGCTGCAATGTGCTGCAATGTGCTGGGGTGTGCTGCAATGTGCTGGGGTGTGCTGCAATGTGCTGGGGTGTGCTGCAATGTGCTGCAATGTGCTGCAATGTGCTGCAATGTGCTGCATGTGCTGCAATGTGCTGGGGTGTGCTGCAATGTGCTGCAATGTGCTGGGGTGTGCTGCAATGTGCTGCAATGTGCTGGGGTGTGCTGCAATATGCTGCAATGTGCTGGGGTGTGCTGCAATGTGCTGCAATGTGCTGGGTGTGCTGGAATGTGCTGGGGTGTGCTGCAATGTGCTGGGGTGTGCTGCAGTGTGCTGCAATGTGCTGGGGTGTGCTGCAATGTGCTGCAATGTGCTGCAATGTGCTGGGGTGTGCTGCAATGTGCTGCAATGTGCTGGGGTGTGCTGCAATGTGATCGTGTTTGCTGCAATGTGCTGCACTCTGCTGGGGTGTGCTGCAATGTGCTGCAATGTGCTGGGGTGTGCTGCAATGTGCTGCAATGTGCTGGGGTGTGATGCAATGTGCTGGGGTGTGCTGCAATGTGCTGCAATGTGCTGGGGTGTGCTGCAATATGCTGCAATGTGCTGTGGTTTGCTGCAATGTGCTACGGTGTGCTGCAATGTGCTGCGATGTGCTGCAATGTGCTGGGGTGTGCTGCAGTGTGCTGGGTGTGCTGCAATGTGCTGGGGTGTGCTGCAATGTGCTGCAATGTGCTGCAATGTGCTGCAATATGCTGCAATGTGCTGGGGTGTGCTGCAATATGCTGCAATGTGCTGCGGTGTGCTGCAATGTGCTGGGGTGTGCTGCAATGTGCTGGGATGTGCTGCAATGTGCTGGGGTGTGCTGCAATGTGCTGCAATGTGCTGCGATGTGCTGCAATGTGCTGGGATGTGCTGCAATGTGCTGGGTTGTGCTGCAATGTGCTGCAATGTGCTGTGTGTGCTGCAATATGCTGGGGTGTGCTGCAATATGCTGGGGTGTGCTGCAATGTGCTGGGGTGTGCTGCAATGTGCTGGGGTGTGCTGCAATATGCTGGGGTGTGCTGCAATATGCTGGGGTGTGCTGCAATGTGCTGGAATGTGCTGGGGTGTGCTGCAATGTGCTGAATGTGCTGGAATGTGCTGCAATGTGCTGTGTTGGGCTGCAATATGCTGCAATGTGCTGGGTTATGCTGGAATGTGCTGCAATGTGCTTTGAAATGCTGCAATGTGCTGGAATGTGCTGCAATGTGCTGGGGTGTGCTGCAATGTGCTGGGGTGTGCTGGGGTGTGCTGCAATGTGCTGGGGTGTGCTGGGGTGTACTGCAATGTGCTGCAATGTGCTGCAATATGCTGGGTGTGCTGCAATGTGCTGCGGTGTGCTGCAATGTGCTGGGGTGTGCTGCAATGTGCTGCGGTGTGCTGCAATATGCTGGGGTGTGCTGCAATGTGTGCATGTGCTGCGTTGCTGCAAGGTGCTCGAATGTGCTGCACTATGCTGGGGTGTGCTGCGTTGTGGTGCGTTGTCATGCAATGTGCTGGGATGTGGTGAAATAAGCTGCGGTGTGCTGCAATGTGCTGGGGTGTGCTGCAATGTGCTGGAATGTGCTGGGGTGTGCTGCAATGTGCTGGAATGTGCTGGGATGTGCTGCAATGTGCTGGGGTGCTGGGTGTGCTGCAATGTGCTGGAATGTGCTGGAATGTGCTGCAATGTGCTGGGGTGTGCTGCAATGTGCTGGGGTGTGCTGGGGTGTGCTGCAATGTGCTGCAATGTGCTGCAATGTGCTGCAATGTGCTGCAATATGCTGCAATGTGCTGGGTTATGCTGCAATGTGCTGGGTGTGCTGCAATGGGCTGGGGTGTGCTGCAATGTGCTGCGGTGTGCTGCAATATGCTGCAATGTGCTGGGGTGTGCTGCAATATGCTGCAATGTGCTGCGGTGTGCTGCAATGTGCTGGGTGTGCTGCAATGTGCTGGGTGTGCTGCAATGTGCTGGGGTGTGCTGCAATGTGCTGCAATGTGCTGCAATGTGCTGCAATGTGCTGGGTGTGCTGCAATATGCTGCAATGTGCTGGGGTGTGCTGCAATGTGCTGGGTGTGCTGCAAAATGCTGCAATGTGCTGTGGTGTGCTGCAATATGCTGCAATGTGCTGGGGTGTGCTGCAATATGCTGCAATGTGCTGGGTGTGCTGCAATGTGCTGGGGTGTGCTGCAATGTGCTGCAATGTGCTGCGGTGTGCTGAATGTGCTGCAGTGTGCTGCAATTTGCTGGGGTGTGCTAATATGCTGCAATATGCTGCAATGTGCTGCGGTGTGCTGCAATGTGCTGGGGTGTGCTGCAATGTGCTGCAATGTGCTGGGGTGTGCTGCAATGTGCTGGGTGTGCTGCAATGTGCTGTGTTGGGCTGCAATATGCTGCAATGTGCTGGGGTGTGCTGCAATATGCTGGGGTGTGCTGCAATGCGCTGGGGTGTGCTGGAATGTGCTGGAATATGCTGGGGTGTGCTGCAATGTGCTGGAATGTGCTGGAAAGTGCTGCAATGTGCTGGGTGTGCTGCAATGTGCTGGAATGTGCTGCAATGTGCTGGTATGTGCTGCAATGTGCTGCAATGTGCTGCAATGTGCTGGGGTGAGCTGCAATGTGCTGGGGTGTGCTGCAATGTGCTGCAATGTGCTGCAATGTGCTGGGTGTGCTGCAATGTGCTGGGGTGTGCTGCAATGTGCTGCAATGTGCTGCGTGTGCTGCAATGTGCTGGGGTGTGCTGCAATGTGCTGCAATGTGCTGGGGTGTGCTGCAATGTGCTGGGTTGTGCTGCAGTGTGCTGGGGTGTGCTGCAATGTGCTGGGGTGTGCTGCAATGTGCTGCAATGTGCGGGGTGTGCTGCAATGTGCTGGGGTGTGCTGCAATGTGCTGGGATGTGCTGCAATGTGCTGGGGTGTGCTGCAATGTGCTGCAATGTGCTGGGGTGTGCTGCAATGTGCTGCAATGTGCTGCAATGTGCTGGGTGTGCTGCAATGTGCTGGGGTGCATGTGCTGCAATGTGCTGGGGTGTGCTGCAATGTGCTGCAAAGTGCTGGGGTGTGCTGCAATGTGCTGCGATGTGCTGCGGTGTGCTGCAATGTGCTGCAATGTGCTGCATGTGCTGCAATGTGCTGGATGTGCTGCAATATGCTGCAATGTGCTGGGGTGTGCTGCAATGTGCTGGAATGTGCTGCAATGTGCTGGGGGTGTGCTGCAATGTGCTGGGGTGTGCTGGGGTGTGCTGCAATGTGCTGCAATGTGCTGCGGTGTGCTGCAATGTGCTGCAATGTGCTGCAATATGCTGGGGTGTGCTGTAATATGCTGCAATATGCTGGAGTTGCTGCAATGTGCTGCGGTGTGCTGCAATGTGCTGGGGTGTGCTGCAATGTGCTGCGGTGTGCTGCAATATGCTGGGGTGTGCTGCAATGTGCTGCGGTGTGCTGCAATGTGCTGCGATGTGCTGCAATGTGCTGGGTGTGCTGCAATGTGCTGGGGTGTGCTGCAATGTGCTGCGGTGTGCTGCAATATGCTGGGGTGTGCTGCAATGTGCTGCATGTGCTGGGGTGTGCTGCAATATGTGGGGGTGTGCTGCAATATGCTGGGGTGTGCTGCAATGTGCTGGAAAGTGCTGGGTTGTGCTGCAATATGCTGGATGTGCTGGAATGTGCTGGAATGTGCTGGGTGTGCTGGGGTGTGCTGCAATGTGCTGGGATGTGCTGCAATGTGCTGGTTTGTGCTGCATTGTGCTGCAATGTGCTGGGGTGTGCTGCAATGTGCTGGGGTGTGCTGGGGTGTGCTGCAATGTGCTGCAATGTGCTGCAATGTGCTGTAATGTGCTGCAATGTGCTGCGATGTGCTGCAATATGCTGCAATGTGCTGGGTGTGCTGGAATGTGCTGCAATGTGCTGGGGTGTGCTGCAATATGCTGCAATGTGCTGGGGTGTGCTGCAATGTGCTGCAATGTGCTGGGTTGTGCTGCAATGTGCTGGGGTGTGCTGCAATGTGCTGGGGTGTGCTGCAATGTGCTGCAATGTGCTGGGGTGTGCTGCAATATGCTGCAATGTGCTGCAATGTGCTGGGGTGTGCTGCAATGTGCTGCAATGTGCTGGGGTGTGCTGCAATGTGCTGCAATGTGCTGCAATGTGCTGCAATGTGCTGGGGTGTGCTGCAATATGCTGCAATGTGCTGGGGTGTGCTGCAATGTGCTGGGGTGTGCTGCAATATGCTGCAATGTGCTGGAAAGTGCTGCAATGTGCTGCAATGTGCTGGGGTGTGCTGCAATGTGCTGCAATGTGCTGCAATGTGCTGGGATGTGCTGCAATGTGCTGGGGTGTGCTGCAATGTGCTGGGGTGTGCTGCAATGTGCTGGGATGTGCTGCAATGTGCTGGGGTGTGCTGCAATGTGCTGCAATGTGCTGGGGTGTGCTGCAATGTGCTGCAATGTGCTGCAATGTGCTGGGGTGTACTGCAATATGCTGCAATGTGCTGGGTGTGCTGCAATGTGCTGGGGTGTGCTGCAATGTGCTGGGGTGTGCTGCAATGTGCTGGGATGTGCTGCAATGTGCTGGGGTGTGCTGCAATGTGCTGCAATGTGCTGGAATGTGCTGCAATGTGCTGGGGTGTGCTGCAATATGCTGCAATGTGCTGGGTTGGGCTGCAATATGCTGCAATGTGCTGGGTTATGCTGCAATATGCTGGGGTGTGCTGCAATATGCTGTGATGTGCTGCAATGTGCTGGGGTGTGCTGCAATATGCTGGGGTGTGCTGCAATGCGCTGGGGTGTGCTGGAATGTGCTGGAATATGCTGGGGTGTGCTGCATTGTGCTGAGATGTGCTGGAATGTGCTGGATTGTGCTGGGTTGTGCTGCAATGTGCTGCAATGTGCTGCAATGTGCTGCAATGTGCTGCAATGTGCTGGGGTGTGCTGCAATGTGCTGCAATGTGCTGCAATGTGCTGGGGTGTGCTGCAATGTGCTGGGGTGTGCTGCAATGTGCTGCAATGTGCTGCGGTGTGCTGTAATGTGCTGCAATGTGGTGCAATATGCTGGGGTGTGCTGTAATATGCTGCAATATGCTGGAGTTCGCTGCAATGTGCTGCGGTGTGCTGCAATGTGCTGGGGTGTGATGCAATGTGCTGCGGTGTGCTGCAATATGCTGGGGTGTGCTGCAATGTGCTCGAATGTGCTGCAATATGCTGGGGTGTGCTGCGTTGTGGTGCGTTGTCATGCAATGTGCTGGGATGTGGTGAAATAAGCTGCGGTGTGCTGCAATGTGCTGGGGTGTGCTGCAATGTGCTGGAATGTGCTGGGGTGTGCTGCAATGTGCTATAATGTGCTGGAAAGTGCTGGAATGTGCTGGGTTGTGCTGCAATGTGCTGGGATGTGCTGCAATGTGCTGGGATGTGCTGCAATGTGCTGGGGTGTGCTGCAATGTGCTGGGTTGTGCTGGGGTGCTGCAATGTGCTGCAATGTGCTGCAGTGTGCTGCAATGTGTTGCAATATGCTGCAATGTGCTGTGTTGGGCTGCAATATGCTGCAATGTGCTACGGTGTGCTACAATGTGCTGCGATGTGCTGCAATATGCTTTGAAATGCTGCAATGTGCTGGAATGTGCTGCAATATGCTGCAATGTGCTGGTGTGCTGCACTGTGCTGGAATGTGCTGCAATGTGCTGGGTGTGCTGCAATGTGCTGCAATGTGCTGGGGTGTGCTGCAATATGCTGGAGTGTGCTGCAATGTGCTGAGATGTGCTGCAATGTGCTGGGGTGTGCTGCAATGTGCTGCAATGTGCTGCAATATGCTGGGGTGTGCTGTAATATGCTGCAATGTGCTGGGGTGTGCTTTAATATGCTGCAATGTGCTGGGGTGTGCTGCAATGTGCTGCAATGTGCTGGGTGTGCTGCAATATGCTGGGGTGTGCTGCAATGTGCTGCAATGTGCTGGGTGTGCTGCAATATGCTGGGGTGTGCTGCAATGTGCTGGGGTGTGCTGCAATGTGCTGGAATGTGCTGGAATGTGCTGCAATGTGCTGGAATGTGCTGCAATGTGCTGGAATGTGCTGCAATGTGCTGGGGTGTGCTGCAATGTGCTGCAATGTGCTGCAATATGCTGGGGTGTGCTGTAATATGCTGCAATGTGCTGGGGTGTGCTGCAATATGCTGCAATGTGCTGGGTGTGCTGCAATGTGCTGCAATGTGCTGCAATGTGCTGGGGTGTGCTGCAATGTGCTGCAATGTGCTGGGGTGTGCTGCAATGTGCTGCAATGTGCTGGGGTGTGCTGCAATGTGCTGGGGTGTGCTGCAATGTGCTGGGGTGTGCTGCAATGTGCTGCAATGCTGCAATGTGCTGGGTGTGCTGCAATGTGCTGCAATGTGCTTTGAAATGCTGCAATGTGCTGGAATGTGCTGCAATGTGCTGGGGTGTGCTGCAATGTGCTGGGGTGTGCTGGGGTGTACTGCAATGTGCTGCAATATGCTGCAATGTGCTGCAATGTGCTGCAATATGCTGCAATGTGCTGTGTTGGGCTGCAATATGCTGCAATGTGCTGGGTTATGCTGGAATGTGCTGCAATGTGCTGCAATATGCTGCAATGTGCTGTGGTGTGCTGCAATATGCTGCAATGTGCTGTGGTGTGCTGCAATATGCTGCAATGTAATGTGCTGGTGTGAGCTGCAATGTGCTGGGGTGTGCTGCAATGTGCTGCAATGTGCTGCGGTGTGCTGTAATATGCTGCAATATGCTGCAATATGCTGCAATGTGCTGCGGTGTGCTGCAATGTGCTGCGGTGTGCTGCAATGTGCTGGGGTGCAATGTGCTGGGGTGCAATGTGCTGCAATATGCTGGGGTGTACTGTAAGATGCTGCAATGTGCTGGGGTGTGCTTTAATATGCTGCAATGTGCTGGGGTGTGCTGCAATGTGCTGGGGTGTGCTGCAATGTGCTGCAATGTGCTGGTTGTGCTGCAATGTGCTGGGGTGTGCTGCAATGTGCTGGGGTGTGCTGCAATATGCTGGGGTGTGCTGCAATGCGCTGGGGTGTGCTGGAATGTGCTGGAATATGCTGGGGTGTGCTGCAATGTGCTGGAATGTGCTGGAATGTGCTCCAATATGCTGGAATGTGCTGGAATGTGCTGGAATGTGCTGCAATGTGCTCCAATATGCTGCAATATGCTGGGGTGTGCTGTAATATGCTGCAATGTGCTGCGGTGTGCTGCAATATGCTGCAATGTGCTGGAATGTGCTGCAATGTGCTGCAATGTGCTGCAATATGCTGGGGTGTGCTGTAATATGCTGCAATGTGCTGGGGTGTGCTGTAATATGCTGCAATGTGCTGGGGTGTGCTGCAATGTGCTGGGGTGTGCTGCAATGTGCTGGGGTGTGCTGCAATGTGCTGCAATGTGCTGCGGTGTGCTGCAATATGCTGCAATGTGCTGCGGTGTGCTGCAATGTGCTGCGATGTGATGCAATGTGCTGCGGTGTGCTGCAATATGCTGGGGTGTGCTGCAATGTGCTGCGATGTGCTGCAATGTGCTGGGGTGTGCTGCAATGTGCTGCAATGTGCTGGGGTGTGCTGCAATGTGCTGCAATGTGCTGGGGTGTGCTGCAATGTGCTGGGATGTGCTGCAATGTGCTGCATGTGCTGGGTGGTGCTGCAATGTGCTGGAATGTGCTGCAATGTGCTGGGATGTGCTGCAATGTGCTGGGGTGTGCTGCAATGTGCTGCAATGTGCTGGGGTGTGCTGCAATGTGCTGCAATGTGCTGCAATGTGCTGGGGTGTGCTGCAATATGCTGCAATGTGCTGGGGTGTGCTGCAATGTGCTGCAATGTGCTGGGGTGTGCTGCAATGTGCTGCAATGTGCTGCAATGTGCTGGGGTGTGCTGCAATATGCTGCAATGTGCTGGGTGTGCTGCAATGTGCTGCAATGTGCTGGGGTGTGCTGCAATGTGCTGGGTGTGCTGCAATGTGCTGGGGTGTGCTGCAGTGTGCTGCGGTGTGCTGCAATGTGCTGCGATGTGCTGCAATGTGCTGGGGTGTGCTGCAATGTGCTGCAATGTGCTGGAATGTGCTGCAATGTGCTGGGGTGTGCTGCAATGTGCTTTGAAATGCTGCAATGTGCTGGAATGTGCTGCAATGTGCTGGGGTGTGCTGCAATGTGCTGGGGTGTGCTGCAATGTGCTGGGGTGTGCTGGGGTGTGCTGCAATGTGCTGCAATGTGCTGCAATGTGCTGCAATATGCTGCAATGTGCTGGGGTGTGCTGCAATATGCTGCAATGTGCTGGGGTGTGCTGGAATGTGCTGCAATGTGCTGGGGTGTGCTGCAATATGCTGCAATGTGCTGGGGTGTGCTGCAATATGCTGCAATGTGCTGGGATGTGCTGCAATGTGCTGGGGTGTGCTGCAATGTGCTGGGGTGTGCTGCAATGTGCTGCAATGTGCTGGGGTGTGCTGTAATATGCTGCAATGTGCTGCAATGTGCTGGGTGTGCTGCAATGTGCTGCAATGTGCTGGGGTGTGCTGCAATGTGCTGGGGTGTGCTGCAATGTGCTGCAATGTGCTGGGGTGTGCTGTAATATGCTGCAATGTGCTGGGGTGTGCTGTAATATGCTGCAATGTGCTGGGGTGTGCTGCAATGTGCTGCAATGTGCTGGTGTGCTGCAATGTGCTGCAATGTGCTGGGTGTGCTGCAATGTGCTGCAATGTGCTGCAATGTGCTGGGGTGTGCTGCAATGTGCTGGGGTGTGCTGCAATGTGCTGGGGTGTGCTGCAATGTGCTGGGATGTGCTGCAATGTGCTGGGGTGTGCTGCAATGTGCTGCAATGTGCTGGGGTGTGCTGCAATGTGCTGCAATGTGCTGCAATGTGCTGGGTGTGCTGCAATATGCTGCAATGTGCTGGGGTGTGCTGCAATGTGCTGCAATGTGCTGGGGTGTGCTGCAATGTGCTGGGGTGTGCTGCAATGTGCTGGGATGTGCTGCAATGTGCTGGGGTGTGCTGCAATGTGCTGCAATGTGCTGCGATATGCTGCAATGTGCTGGGATGGGCTGCAATATGCTGCAATGTGCTGGGTTGTGCTGCAATATGCTGCAATGTGCTGGGATGTGCTGCAATGTGCTGGGATGTGCTGCAATATGCTGTGATGTGCTGCAATGTGCTGGGGTGTGCTGCAATGTGCTGGGGTGTGCTGCAATATGCTGGGGTGTGCTGCAATGCGCTGGGGTGTGCTGGAATGTGCTGGAATATGCTGGGGTGTGCTGCAATGTGCTGGAATGTGCTGGATTGTGCTGGATTGTGCTGGGTTGTGCTGCAATGTGCTGGAATGTGCTGGAATGTGCTGGAATGTGCTGCAATGTGCTGGGGTGTGCTGCAATGTGCTGGAATGTGCTGCAATGTGCTGGGGTGTGCTGCAATGTGCTGGGGTGTGCTGGGGTGTACTGCAATGTGCTGCAATGTGCTGCGGTGTGCTGTAATGTGCTGCAATGTGGTGCAATATGCTGGAGTTTGCTGCAATGTGCTGCGGTGTGCTGCAATGTGCTGGGGTGTGCTGCAATGTGCTGCGGTGTGCTGCAATATGCTGGGGTGTGCTGCAATGTGCTGCAATGTGCTGCTGTATGCTGCAATGTGCTGGAATGTGCTGCAATGTGCTGGGGTGTGCTGCGATGTGCTGCAATGTGCTGGGGTGTGCTGCAATGTGCTGGGGGTGCTGCAATGTGCTGGGGTGTGCTGCAATGTGCTGCAATGTGCTGGAATGTGCTGCAATGTGCTGGAATGTGCTGCAATGTGCTGCAATGTGCTTTGAAATGCTGCAATGTGCTGGAATGTGCTGCAATGTGCTGGAATGTGCTGCAATGTGCTGGGGTGTGCTGCAATGTGCTGGGGTGTGCTGGGGTGTGCTGCAATGTGCTGCAATATGCTGCAATGTGCTGGGGTGTGCGGCAATATGCTGCAATGTGCTGCGGTGTGCTGCAATATGCTGCAATGTGCTGGGGTGTGCCGCAATGTGCTGTAATGTGTAGGAGTTCGCTGCAATGTGCTGCAATGTGCTGGGGTGTGCTGAAATATGCTGCAATGTGCTGGGGTGTGCTGCAATGTGCTGCGATGTGCTGCAATGTGCTGGGGTGTGCTGCAATGTGCTGCAATATGCTGCAATGTGCTGGGATGGGCTGCAATGAGCTGGAAAGTGCTGGAATGTGCTGGAATGTGCTGGGGTGCAATGTGCTGGGGTGCAATGTGCTGCAATATGCTGGGGTGTACTGTAATATGCTGCAATGTGCTGGGGTGTGCTGTAATATGCTGCAATGTGCTGGGGTGTGCTGCAATGTGCTGCAATGTGCTGGGTTGTGCTGCAATGTGCTGCAATGTGCTGCAATATGCTGCAATGTGCTGGGGTGTGCTGCAATGTGCTGGGGTGTGCTGCAATGTGCTGGGGTGTGCTGCAATGTGCTGGAATGTGCTGGAATGTGCTGGAATGTGCTGCAATGTGCTGGAATGTGCTGGAATGTGCTGGAATGTGCTGCAATGTGCTGGAATGTGCTGCAATGTGCTGGGTGTGCTGCAATGTGCTGGGGTGTGCTGTAATATGCTGCAATGTGCTGGGGTGTGCTGTAATATGCTGCAATGTGCTGCAATGTGCTGCAATGTGCTGCAATGTGCTCCAATATGCTGGGGTGTACTGTAATATGCTGCAATGTGCTGGGGTGTGCTTTAATATGCTGCAATGTGCTGGGATGTGCTGCAATGTGCTGGGGTGTGCTGCAATGTGCTGGGGTGTGCTGCAATGTGCTGCGATGTGCTGCAATGTGCTGGGATGTGCTGCAATGTGCTGTAATGTGCTGCAATGTGCTGCAATGTGCTGGGGTGTGCTGCAATGTGCTGGGGTGTGCTGGGGTGTACTGCAATGTGCTGCAATATGCTGCAATGTGCTGCAATGTGCTGCAATATGCTGCAATGTGCTGTGTTGGGCTGCAATATGCTGCAATGTGCTGGGTTATGCTGGAATGTGCTGCAATGTGCTGCAATATGCTGCAATGTGCTGTGGTGTGCTGCAATATGCTGCAATGTGCTGTGGTGTGCTGCAATATGCTGCAATGTAATGTGCTGGTGTGAGCTGCAATGTGCTGGGGTGTGCTGCAATGTGCTGCAATGTGCTGCGGTGTGCTGTAATGTGCTGCAATGTGGTGCAATAGGCTGGGGTGTGCTGTAATATGCTGCAATATGCTGCAATGTGCTGCGGTGTGCTGCAATGTGCTGGGGTGCAATGTGCTGGGGTGCAATGTGCTGCAATATGCTGGGGTGTACTGTAAGATGCTGCAATGTGCTGGGGTGTGCTTTAATATGCTGCAATGTGCTGGGGTGTGCTGCAATGTGATGGGGTGTGCTGCAATGTGCTGCAATGTGCTGGTTGTGCTGCAATATGCTGGGATGTGCTGCTGGGTTGTGCTGCAATGTGCTGGGGTGTGCTGCAATATGCTGGGGTGTGCTGCAATGCGCTGGGGTGTGCTGGAATGTGCTGGAATATGCTGGGGTGTGCTGCAATGTGCTGGAATGTGCTGGAATGTGCTCGAATATGCTGGAATGTGCTGGAATGTGCTGGAATGTGCTGGAATGTGCTGCAATGTGCTGGAATGTGCTGCAATGTGCTGCAATATGCTGCAATGTGCTGGGGTGTGCTGTAATATGCTGCAATGTGCTGGGGTGTGCTGCAATGTGCTGCAATGTGCTGCAATGTGCTGCAATGTGCTGCAATGTGCTGCAATGTGCTGGGGTGTGCTGTAATATGCTGCAATGTGCTGGGGTGTGCTGTAATATGCTGCAATGTGCTGGGTGTGCTGCAATGTGCTGGGGTGTGCTGCAATGTGCTGGGGTGTGCTGCAATGTGCTGCAATGTGCTGCAATATGCTGCAATGTGCTGCAATATGCTGCAATGTGCTGTGGTGTGCTGCAATATGCTGCAATGTGCTGTGGTTTGCTGCAATATGCTACGGTGTGCTGCAATGTGCTGTGGTGTGCTGCAATGTGCTGGGGTGTGCTGCAATATGCTGGGGTGTGCTGCAATGCGCTGGGGTGTGCTGCAATGTGCTGGGGTGTGCTGCATTGTGCTGAGATGTGCTGGAATATGCTGGGGTGTGCTGCATTGTGCTGAGATGTGCTGGAATGTGCTGGATTGTGCTGGGTTGTGCTGCAATGTGCTGGAATGTGCTGGAATGTGCTGCGGAATGTGCTGCAATGTGCTGGGGTGTGCTGCAATGTGCTGGAATGTGCTGCAATGTGCTGGGGTGTGCTGCAATGTGCTGGGGTGTGCTGGGGTGTACTGCAATGTGCTGCAATGTGCTGCGGTGTGCTGTAATGTGCTGCAATGTGGTGCAATATGCTGGGGTGTGCTGTAATATGCTGCAATATGCTGGAGTTCGCTGCAATGTGCTGCGGTGTGCTGCAATGTGCTGGGGTGTGATGCAATGTGCTGCGGTGTGCTGCAATATGCTGGGGTGTGCTGCAATGTGTTGCAGTGTGCTGCGGTATGCTGCAATGTGCTCGAATGTGCTGGAATGTGCTGGGGTGTGCTGCAATGTGCTGGAATGTGCTGGAAAGTGCTGGAATGTGCTGGGTTGTGCTGGGGTGTGCTGCAATGTGCTGGAATGTGCTGGAATGTGCGGAATGTGCTGCAATGTGCTGGGGTGTGCTGCAATGTGCTGGGGTGTGCTGGGGTGTGCTGCAATGTGCTGCAATGTGCTGCAATGTGCTGCAATATGCTGCAATGTGCTGTGTTGGGCTGCAATATGCTGCAATGTGCTGGGTTATGCTGCAATGTGCTGCAATGTGCTGTGGTGTGCTGCAATATGCTGCAATGTGCTGTGGTGTGCTGCAATATGCTGCAATGTGCTGCAATGTGCTGCAATGTGCTGGGGTGTGCTGCAATGTGCTGGGGTGTGCTGCAATGTGCTGCAATGTGCTGGGGTGTGCTGTAATATGCTGCAATGTGCTGCAATGTGCTGCGGTGTGCTGCAATGTGCTGGGGTGCAATGTGCTGCAATATGCTGGGGTGTGCTGTAATATGCTGCAATGTGCTGGGGTGTGCTGTAATATGCTGCAATGTGCTGGGGTGTGCTGCAATGTGCTGGGGTGTGCTGCAATGTGCTGGGGTGTGCTGCAATGTGCTGGGGTGTGCTGCAATGTGCTGCAATGTGCTGGGGTGTGCTGCAATGTGCTGCAATGTGCTGCAATATGCTGGGGTGTGCTGTAATATGCTGCAATGTGCTGCAATGTGCTGGGTGTGCTGCAATGTGCTGCAATGTGCTGCAATGTGCTGCAATATGCTGGGGTGTGCTGTAATATGCTGCAATGTGCTGGGGTGTGCTGCAATATGCTGCAATGTGCTGGGGTGTGCTGCAATGTGCTGGGGTGTGCTGCAATGTGCTGCAATGTGCTGCAATGTGCTGCGATGTGCTGCAATGTGCTGCAATGTGCTGGGTGTGCTGCAATGTGCTGGGGTGTGCTGCAATGTGCTGGGGTGTGCTGGAATGTGCTGCAATATGCTGGGGTGTGCTGCAATGTGCTGAGATGTGCTGCAATGTGCTGGAATGTGCTGGAATGTGCTGCAATATGCTGGAATGTGCTGCAATGTGCTGGAATGTGCTGCAATGTGCTGGGGTGTGCTGCAATGTGCTGCAATGTGCTGCAATGTGCTGCAATGTGCTGGGTTGTGCTGCAATATGCTGGAATGTGCTGGAATGTGCCGGAATGTGCTGCAATGTGCTGGGGTGTGCTGCAATGTGCTGGGGTGTGCTGGGGTGTACTGCAATGTGCTGCAATATGCTGCAATGTGCTGCAATGTGCTGCAATATGCTGCAATGTGCTGTGTTGGGCTGCAATATGCTGCAATGTGCTGGGTTATGCTGGAATGTGCTGGAATGTGCTGCAATATGCTGCAATGTGCTGTGGTGTGCTGCAATATGCTGCAATGTGCTGTGGTGTGCTGCAATATGCTGCAATGTAATGTGCTGGTGTGAGCTGCAATGTGCTGGGGTGTGCTGCAATGTGCTGCAATGTGCTGCGGTGTGCTGTAATGTGCTGCAATGTGGTGCAATAGGCTGGGGTGTGCTGTAATATGCTGCAATATGCTGCAATGTGCTGCGGTGTGCTGCAATGTGCTGGGGTGCAATCTGCTGGGGTGCAATGTGCTGCAATATGCTGGGGTGTACTGTAAGATGCTGCAATGTGCTGGGGTGTGCTTTAATATGCTGCAATGTGCTGGGGTGTGCTGCAATGTGATGGGGTGTGCTGCAATGTGCTGCAATGTGCTTGGTTGTGCTGCAATATGCTGGGATGGCCTGCAATATGCTGGGATGGCCTGCAATATGCTGCAATGTGCTGGGGTGTGCTGCAATATGCTGGGGTGTGCTGCAATGCGCTGGGGTGTGCTGGAATGTGCTGTAATATGCTGGGGTGTGCTGCAATGTGCTGGAATGTGCTGGAATGTGCTCGAATATGCTGGAATGTGCTGGAATGTGCTGGAATGCGCTGGAATGTGCTGCAATGTGCTGGAATGTGCTGCAATGTGCTGCAATGTGCTGCAATATGCTGGGGTGTGCTGTAATATGCTGCAATGTGCTAGGGTGTGCTGCAATATGCTGCAATGTGCTGCAATGTGCTGCAATGTGCTGCAATGTGCTCCAATATGCTGGGGTGTACTGTAATATGCTGCAATGTGCATGGGGTGTGCTTTAATATGCTGCAATGTGCTGGGATGTGCTGCAATGTGCTGGGGTGTGCTGCAATGTGCTGGGGTGTGCTGCAATGTGCTGCGATATGCTGCAATGTGCTGGGATGGGCTGCAATATGCTGCAATGTGCTGGGTTGTGCTGCAATATGCTGCAATCTGCTTTGTTATGCTGCAATATGCTGTGATGTGCTGCAATATGCTGTGATGTGCTGCAATGTGCTGGGGTGTGCTGCAATATGCTGGGGTGTGCTGCAATGCGCTGGGGTGTGCTGGAATGTGCTGGGGTGTGCTGCATTGTGCTGAGATGTGCTGGAATATGCTGGGGGTTGCTGCATTGTGCTGAGATGTGCTGGAATGTGCTGGATTGTGCTGGGTTGTGCTGCAATGTGCTGGAATGTGCTGGAATGTGCGGGGGTGTGCTGCATTGTGCTGAGATGTGCTGGAATGTGCTGGATTGTGCTGGGTTGTGCTGCAATGTGCTGGAATGTGCTGGATTGTGCTGGGGTGTGCTGCAATGTGCTGGGGTGTGCTGGGGTGTACTGCAATGTGCTGCAATGTGCTGCGGTGTGCTGTAATGTGCTGCAATGTGGTGCAATATGCTGGGGTGTGCTGTAATATGCTGCAATATGCTGGAGTTCGCTGCAATGTGCTGCGGTGTGCTGCAATGTGCTGGGGTGTGCTGCAATGTGCTGCGGTGTGCTGCAATATGCTGGGGTGTGCTGCAATGTGTTGCAGTGTGCTGCGGTATGCTGCAATGTGCTCGAATGTGCTGGAATGTGCTGGGGTGTGCTGGAATGTGCTGGAATGTGCTGGAAAGTGCTGGAATGTGCTGGGTTGTGCTGGAATGTGCCGGAATGTGCTGCAATGTGCTGGAATGTGCTGGAATGTGCCGGAATGTGCTGCAATGTGCTGGGGTGTGCTGCAATGTGCTGGGGTGTGCTGGGGTGTACTGCAATGTGCTGCAATATGCTGCAATGTGCTGCAATATGCTGCAATGTGCTGTGTTGGGCTGCAATATGCTGCAATGTGCTGGGTTATGCTGGAATGTGCTGCAATGTGCTGTGGTGTGCTGCAATATGCTGCAATGTGCTGTGGTGTGCTGCAATATGCTGCAATGTAATGTGCTAATGTGAGCTACAATGTGCTGGGGTGAGCTGCAATGTGCTGGGGTGTGCTGCAATGTGCTGCAATGTGCTGCGGTGTGCTGTAATATGCTGCAATATGCTGCAATGTGCTGCGGTGTGCTGCAATGTGCTGGGGTGCAATGTGCTGCAATATGCTGGGGTGTACTGTAAGATGCTGCAATGTGCTGGGGTGTGCTTTAATATGCTGCAATGTGCTGGGGTGTGCTGCAATGTGATGGGGTGTGCTGCAATGCGCTGGGGTGTGCTTCAATGTGCTGGGGTGTGCTGCAATGTGCTGCAATGTGCTGCGGTGTGCTGTAATGTGCTGCAATGTGGTGCAATATGCTGGGGTATGCTGTAATATGCTGCAATATGCTGCAATGTGCTGCGGTGTGCTGCAATGTGCTGTGGTGCAATGTGCTGGGGTGCAATGTGCTTCAATATGCTGGGGTATAGTGTAATATGCTGCAATGTGCTGCAATGTGCTGCGATATGCTGCAATGTGCTGCAATGTGCTTGGTTGTGCTGCAATATGCTGGGGTGTGCTGCAATTCGCTGGGGTGTGCTGGAATGTACTGCTATATGCTGAGGTGTGCTGCAATGTGCTGAGATGTGCTGCAATGTGCTGGAATGTGCTGGAATGTGCTCGAATATGCTGGAATGTGCGGCAATGTGCTGGAATGTGCTGCAATGTGCTGGGGTGTGCTGCAATGTGCTGCAATGTGCTGCAATGTGCTGCAATATGCTGGGGTGTGCTGTAATATGCTGCAATGTGCTGGGGTGTGCTGTAATATGCTGCAATGTGCTGGGGTGTGCTGCAATGTGCTGCAATGTGCTGCAATATGCTGGGGTGTGCTGCAATATGCTGGGGTGTGCTGCAATGCGCTGGGGTGTGCTGCAATGTGCTGGGGTGTGCTGCAATATGCTGGGGTGTGCTGTAATATGCTGCAATGTGCTGGGGTGTGCTGCAATGTGCTGCAATGTGCTGCAATGTGCTGCAATGTGCTGCAATATGCTGGGGTGTACTGTAATATGCTGCAATGTGCTGGGGTGTGCTTTAATATGCTGCAATGTGCTGGGATGTGCTGCAATGTGCTGGGGTGTGCTGCAATGTGCTGCGATATGCTGCAATGTGCTGGGATGGGCTGCATAATGCTGCAATGTGCTTGGTTGTGCTGCAATGTGCTGGGGTGTGCTGCAATATGCTGGGGTGTGCTGCAATGTGCTGGGGTGTGCTGGAATGTGCTGCAATATGCTGGGGTGTGCTGCAATGTGCTGAGATGTGCTGCAATGTGCTGGGGTGCAATGTGCTGGGGTGCAATGTGCTGCAATATGCTGGGGTGTACTGTAATATGCTGCAATGTGCTGGGGTGTGCTGTAATATGCTGCAATGTGCTGGGGTGTGCTGCAATGTGCTGGGATGTGCTGCAATGTGCTGGGGTGTGCTGCAATGTGCTGCAATGTGCTGCAATATGCTGGGGTGTGCTGCAATGTGCTGCGATATGCTGCAATGTGCTGTGATGTGCTGCAATGTGCTGGGTTGTGCTGCAATGTGCTGGGTTGTGCTGCAATGTGCTGGGGTGTGCTGAAATGTGCTGGAAAGTGCTGGCCGTGTGCAATGTGCTGCAATGTGCTGGGGTGTGCTGCGATGTGCTGCAATGTGCTGCAATGTGCTGCAATATCCTGGGGTGTGCTGTAATATGCTGCAATGTTCTGGGGTGTGCTGCAATGTTCATCAATGTGCTGCAATGTGCTGCAATATGCTGGGGTGTGCTGCAATGTGCTGGGATGTGCTGCAATATGCTGAGGTGTGCTGTGGTGTGCTGCAATGTGCTGCGATATGCTGCAATGTGCTGCAATGTGCTGGGATGGGCTGCAATGTGCTGGGATGGGCTGCAATGTGCTGGGATGGGCTGCAATGTGCTGGGATGGGCTGCAATATGCTGCAATGTGCTGGGTTGTGCTGCAATGTTCTTGGGTGTGCTGCAATATGCTGGGGTGTGCTGCAATGTGCTGCGATATGCTGCAATGTGCTGGGACGGGCTGCAATGTGCTGCAATGTGCTGGGTTGTGCTGCAATGTTCTGGGGTGTGCTGCAATATGCTGGGGTGTGCTGCAATGTGCTGCAATGTGCTGCAATGTGCTGCGATATGTTGCAATGTGCTGGGATGGGCTGCAATGTGCTGCAATATGCTTCAATGTGCTGGGATGGGCTGCAATGTGCTGGGATGGGCTGCAATGTGCTGCGATGTGCTGCAATGTGCTGCAATGTGCTGCAATATCCTGGGGTGTGCTGTAATATGCTGCAATGTTCTGGGGTGTGCTGCAATATGCTGGGGTGTGCTGCAATGTGCTGGGATGTGCTGCAATATGCTGGGGTGTGCTGCAATGTGCTGCGATATGCTGCAATGTGCTGTGATGTGCTGCAATGTGCTGGGTTGTGCTGCAATGTGCTGGGTTGTGCTGCAATGTGCTGGGGTGTGCTGAAATGTGCTGGAAAGTGCTGGAACGTGTTGCAATGTGCTGCAATGTGCTGGGGTGTGCTGCGATGTGCTGCAATGTGCTGCAATGTGCTGCAATATCCTGGGGTGTGCTGTAATATGCTGCAATGTTCTGGGGTGTGCTGCAATGTTCATCAATGTGCTGCAATGTGCTGCAATATGCTGCGGTATGCTGCAATATGCTGGGATGTGCTGCAATATGCTGAGGTGTGATGTGGTGTGCTGCAATGTGCTGCGATATGCTGCAATGTGCTGCAATGTGCTGGGACGGGCTGCAATGTGCTGGGATGGGCTGCAGTGTGCTGGGATGGGCTGCAATATGCTGCAATGTGCTGGGTTGTGCTGCATTGTTCTTGGGTGTGCTGCAATATGCTGGGGTGTGCTGCAATGTGCTGCGATATGCTGCAATGTGCTGGGACGGGCTGCAATGTGCTGCAATGTGCTGGGTTGTGCTGCAATGTTCTGGGGTGTGCTGCAATATGCTGGGGTGTGCTGCAATGTGCTGCAATGTGCTGCAATGTGCTGCGATATGTTGCAATGTGCTGGGATGGGCTGCAATGTGCTGCAATATGCTTCAATGTGCTGGGATGGGCTGCAATGTGCTGGGATGGGCTGCAATGTGCTGGGATGGGCTGCAATGTGCTGCAATATGCTGGGGTGTGCTGTGGTGTGCTACAATGTGCTGCGATATGCTGCAATGTGCTGGGATGGGCTGCAATATGCTGGGATGGGCTGCAATATGCTGAAACGTGCTGGGATGGGCGGCGATGTGCTGGGATGGGCTGCAATATGCTGCAAGGTGCTGGGTTGTGCTGCAATGTTCTGGGGTGTGCTGCAATATGCTGGGGTGTGCTGCAATGTGCTGCGATATGCTGCAATGTGCTGGGATGTGCTGCAATGTGCTGGGTTGTGCTGCAATGTGCTGGGTTAAGCTGGGGTGTGCTGCAATGTGCTGGAACGTATTTCAATGTGCTGGGGTGTGCTGCGATGTGCTGCAATGTGCTGCAATGTGCTGCAATATCCTGGGGCGTGCTGTAATATGCTGCAATGTTCTGGGGTGTGCTGCAATGTTCATCATTGTGCTGCAATGTGCTGCAATATGCTGGGGTGTGCTGCAATGTGCTGGGATGTGCTGCAATGTGCTGCAATGTGCTGGGATGGGCTGCAATGTGCTGGGATGCGCTGCAGTGTGCTGGGATGGGCTGCAATGTGCTGCAATGTGCTGCAATGTGCTGGGATGGGCTGCAATGTGCTGGGATGCGCTGCAGTGTGCTGGGATGGGCTGCAATGTGCTGGGGTGTGCTGCAATGTGCTGGGATGTGCTGCAATGTGCTGCAATGTGCTGGGATGGGCTGCAATGTGCTGGGATGCGCTGCAGTGTGCTGGGATGGGCTGCAATGTGCTGCAATGTGCTGCAATGTGCTGGGATGTGCTGCAATGTGCTGGGATGTGCTGCAATGTGCTGGGATGGGCTGCAATGTGCTGGGATGTGCTGCAATGTGCTGCAATGTGCTGGGATGTGCTGCAATGTGCTGGGATGTGCTGCAATGTGCTGGGATGTGCTGCAATGTGCTGCAATGTGCTGCAATGTGCTGGGATGTGCTGCAATGTGCTGGGATGCGCTGCAATGTGCTGGGATGGGCTGCAATGTGCTGCAATGTGCTGCAATGTGCTGCAATGTGCTGCAATGTGCTGGGATGGGCTGCAATGTGCTGGGATGCGCTGCAGTGTGCTGGGATGGGCTGCAATGTGCTGCAATGTGCTGCAATGTGCTGGGATGGGCTGCAATGTGCTGGGATGCGCTGCAGTGTGCTGGGATGGGCTGCAATGTGCTGCAATGTGCTGGGATGGGCTGCAATGTGCTGGGTTGTGCTGCAATGTTCTTGGGTGTGCTGCAATATGCTGGGGTGTGCTGCAATGTGCTGCGATATGCAATGTGCTGGGACGGGCTGCAATGTGCTGCAATATGCTGGGGTGTGCTGCAATGTGCTGCAATGTGCTGCGATATGTTGCAATGTGCTGGGATGGGCTGCAATGTGCTGCAATATGCTGGGATGTGCTGTGGTGTGCTGCAATGTGCTGCGATATGCTGCAATGTGCTGGGATGGGCTGCAATGTGCTGGGATGGGCTGCAATATGCTGGGATGGGCTGCAATATGCTGAAACGTGCTGGGGTGGGCTGCAATGTGCTGGGATGGGCTGCAATATGCTGCAATGTGCTGGGTTGTGCTGCAATGTTCTAGGGTGTGCTGCAATATGCTGGGGTGTGCTGCAATGTGCTGGGATGGGCTGCAATATGCTGAAACGTGCTGGGGTGGGCTGCAATGTGCTGGGATGGGCTGCAATATGCTGCAATGTGCTGGGTTGTGCTGCAATGTTCTGGGGTGTGCTGCAATGTTCATCAATGTGCTGCAATGTGCTGCAATATGCTGGGGTGTGCTGCACTGTGCTGGGATGTGCTGCAATGTGCTGCAATATCCTGGGGTGTGCTGTAATATGCTGCAATGTTCTGGGGTGTGCTGCAATATGCTGGGGTGTGCTGCAATGTGCTGGGATGTGCTGCAATATGCTGGGGTGTGCTGCAATGTGCTGGGTTGTGCTGCAATGTGCTGGGATGTGCTGCAATGTGCTGGGTTGTGCTGCAATGTGCTGGGGTGTGCTGCAATGTGCTGGGATGTGCTGCAATGTGCTGGGTTGTGCTGCAATGTGCTGGGTTGTGCTGCAATGTGCTGGGGTGTGCTGCAATGTGCTGTGATGTGCTGCAATGTGCTGGGTTGTGCTGCAATGTGCTGGGTTGTGCTGCAATGTGCTGGGGTGTGCTGAAATGTGCTGGAAAGTGCTGGAACGTGTTGCAATGTGCTGCAATGTGCTGGGGTGTGCTGCGATGTGCTGCAATGTGCTGCAATGTGCTGCAATATGCTGGGGTGTGCTGTAATATGCTGCAATGTTCTGGGGTGTGCTGCAATGTTCATTAATGTGCTGCAATGTGCTGCAATATGCTGCGGTATGCTGCAATATGCTGGGATGTGCTGCAATGTGCTGGGTTGTGCTGCAATGTGCTGGGGTGTGCTGCAATGTGCTGGAAAGTGCTGGAACGTGTGCATGGCTGCAATGTGCTGGGGTGTGCTGCGATGTGCTGCAATGTGCTGCAATGTGCTGCAATATCCTGGGGTGTGCTGTAATATGCTGCAATGTTCTGGGGTGTGCTGCAATGTTCATCAATGTGCTGCAATGTGCTGCAATATGCTGGGGTGTGCTGCACTGTGCTGGGATGTGCTGCAATATGCTGAGGTGTGCTGTGGTGTGCTGCAATGTGCTGCGATATGCTGCAATGTGCTGCAATGTGCTGGGATGGGCTGCAATGTGCTGGGATGGGCTGCAATGTGCTGGGATGGGCTGCAATGTGCTGCAATGTGCTGGGTTGTGCTGCAATGTGCTGGGATGGGCTGCAATGTGCTGGGATGGGCTGCAATGTGCTGGGATGGGCTGCAATATGCTGCAATGTGCTGGGTTGTGCTGCAATGTGCTGGGGTGTGCTGCAATATGCTGGGGTGTGCTGCAATGTGCTGCGATGTGCTGCAATGTGCTGCAATGTGCTGCGATATGCTGCAATGTGCTGGGATGGGCTGCAATGTGCTGCAATATGTTGGGGTGTGCTGCAATGTGCTGCAATGTGCTGCAATGTGCTGCGATATGTTGCAATGTGCTGGGATGGGCTGCAATGTGCTGCAATATGCTGGGATGTGCTGTGGTGTGCTGCAATGTGCTGCGATATGCTGCAATGTGCTGGGATGGGCTGCAATGTGCTGGGATGGGCTGCAATATGCTGGGATGGGCTGCAATATGCTGAAACGTGCTGGGATGGGCTGCAATGTGCTGGGATGGGCTGCAATATGCTGCAATGTGCTGGGATGGGCTGCAATATGCTGGGATGGGCTGCAATATGCTGAACGTGCTGGGATGGGCTGCAATGTGCTGGGATGGGCTGCAATAAGCTGCAATGTGCTGGGTTGTGCTGCAATGTGCTGGGGTGTGCTGCAATATGCTGGGGTGTGCTGCAATGTGCTGGGATGTGCTGCAATATGCTGGGGTGTGCTGCAATATGCTGCGGTGTGCTGCAATGTGCTGCGATATGCTGCAATGTGCTGGGATGTGCTGCAATGTGCTGGGTTGTGCTGCAATGTGCTGGGTTGTGCTGCAATATGCTGCAATGTGCTGGGGTGTGCTGCAATGTTCATCAATGTGCTGCAATGTGCTGCAATATGCTGGGGTGTGCTGTGGTGTGCTGCAATGTGCTGCGATAGGCTGGGATGGGCTGCAATATGCTGAAACGTGCTGGGATGGGCTGCAATGTGCTGGGATGGGCTGCAATAAGCTGCAATGTGCTGGGTTGTGCTGCAATGTGCTGGGGTGTGCTGCAATATGCTGGGGTGTGCTGCAATATGCTGGGGTGTGCTGCAATATGCTGGGGTGTGCTGCAATATGCTGGGGTGTGCTGCAATGTGCTGGGGTGTGCTGCAATATGCTGGGGTGTGCTGCAATGTGCTGCGATATGCTGCAATGTGCTGGGATGTGCTGCAATGTGCTGGGTTGTGCTGCAATGTGCTGGGTTGTGCTGCAATATGCTGCAATGTTCTGGGGTGTGCTGCAATGTTCATCAATGTGCTGCAATGTGCTGCAATATGCTGGGGTGTGCTGCGATAGGCTGGGATGGGCTGCAATGTGCTGGGATGGGCTGCAATGTGCTGGGATGGGCTGCAATGTGCTGGGATGGGCTGCAATGTGCTGGGATGGGCTGCAATATGCTGCAATGTGCTGGGTTGTGCTGCAATGTTCTGGGGTGTGCTGCAATATGCTGGGGTGTGCTGCAATGTGCTGGGATGTGCTGCAATATGCTGCGGTGTGCTGCAATGTGCTGCGATATGCTGCAATGTGCTGGGATGTGCTGCAATGTGCTGGGTTGTGCTGCAATGTGCTGGGTTGTGCTGCAATGTGCTGGGGTGTGCTGAAATGTGCTGGAAAGTGCTGGAACGTGTTGCAATGTGCTGCAATGTGCTGGGGTGTGCTGCGATGTGCTGCAATGTGCTGCGATGTGCTGCAATGTGCTGCAATGTGATGGGATGGGCTGCAATGTGCTGCAATATGTTGGGGTGTGCTGCAATGTGCTGGGATGTGCTGCAATGTGCTGCGATATGTTGCAATGTGCTGGGATGGGCTGCAATGTGCTGCAATATGCTGGGATGTGCTGTGGTGTGCTGCAATGTGCTGCGATATGCTGCAATGTGCTGGGATGGGCTGCAATGTGCTGGGATGGGCTGCAATATGCTGGGATGGGCTGCAATATGCTGAAACGTGCTGGGATGGGCTGCAATGTGCTGGGATGGGCTGCAATATGCTGCAATGTGCTGGGATGGGCTGCAATATGCTGGGATGGGCTGCAATATGCTGAAACGTGCTGGGATGGGCTGCAATGTGCTGGGATGGGCTGCAATAAGCTGCAATGTGCTGGGTTGTGCTGCAATGTGCTGGGGTGTGCTGCAATATGCTGGGGTGTGCTGCAATGTGCTGGGATGTGCTGCAATGAGCTGGGTTGTGCTGCAATGTGCTGGGTTGTGCTGTAATATGCTGCAATGTTCTGGGGTGTGCTGCAATGTTCTTGGGTGTGCTGCAATATGCTGGGGTGTGCTGCAATGTGCTGCGATATGCAATGTGCTGGGACGGGCTGCAATGTGCTGCAATATGCTGGGGTGTGCTGCAATGTGCTGCAATGTGCTGCGATATGTTGCAATGTGCTGGGATGGGCTGCAATGTGCTGCAATATGCTGGGATGTGCTGTGGTGTGCTGCAATGTGCTGCGATATGCTGCAATGTGCTGGGATGGGCTGCAATGTGCTGGGATGGGCTGCAATATGCTGGGATGGGCTGCAATATGCTGAAACGTGCTGGGGTGGGCTGCAATGTGCTGGGATGGGCTGCAATATGCTGCAATGTGCTGGGTTGTGCTGCAATGTTCTGGGGTGTGCTGCAATATGCTGGGGTGTGCTGCAATGTGCTGGGATGTGCTGCAATATGCTGGGATGGGCTGCAATATGCTGAAACGTGCTGGGGTGGGCTGCAATGTGCTGGGATGGGCTGCAATATGCTGCAATGTGCTGGGTTGTGCTGCAATGTTCTAGGGTGTGCTGCAATATGCTGCGGTGTGCTGCAATGTGCTGCGATATGCTGCAATGTGTTGGGATGTGCTGCAATGTGCTGCAATGTGCTGCGATGTGCTGCAATATCCTGGGGTGTGCTGTAATATGCTGCAATGTTCTGGGGTGTGCTGCAATGTTCATCAATGTGCTGCAATGTGCTGCAATATGCTGGGGTGTGCTGCACTGTGCTGGGATGTGCTGCAATGTGCTGCAATATCCTGGGGTGTGCTGTAATATGCTGCAATGTTCTGGGGTGTGCTGCAATATGCTGGGGTGTGCTGCAATGTGCTGCAATGTGCTGCGATATGTTGCAATGTGCTGGGATGGGCTGCAAAGTGCTGCAATATGCTGGGATGTGCTGTGGTGTGCTGCAATGTGCTGCGATATGCTGCAATGTGCTGGGATGGGCTGCAATGTGCTGGGATGGGCTGCAATATGCTGGGATGGGCTGCAATATGCTGAAACGTGCTGGGGTGGGCTGCAATGTGCTGGGATGGGCTGCAATATGCTGCAATGTGCTGGGTTGTGCTGCAATGTTCTAGGGTGTGCTGCAATATGCTGGGGTGTGCTGCAATGTGCTGGGATGTGCTGCAATATGCTGGGATGGGCTGCAATATGCTGAAACGTGCTGGGGTGGGCTGCAATGTGCTGGGATGGGCTGCAATATGCTGCAATGTGCTGGGTTGTGCTGCAATGTTCTGGGGTGTGCTGCAATATGCTGGGGTGTGCTGCAATGTGCTGCGATATGCTGCAATGTGCTGGGATGTGCTGCAATGTGCTGCAATGTGCTGCGATGTGCTGCAATATGCTGGGGTGTGCTGTAATATGCTGCAATGTGCTGGGGTGTGCTGCAATGTGCTGCAATGTGCTGCAATGTGCTGCAATATGCTGGGGTGTGCTGCAATGTGCTGGGATGTGCTGCAATGTGCTGCAATATGCTGGGGTGTGCTGTAATATGCTGCAATGTGCTGGGGTGTGCTGCAATATGCTGGGGTGTGCTGCAATATGCTGGGGTGTGCTGCAATATGCTGGGGTGTGCTGCAATGTGCTGCGATATGCTGCAATGTGCTGGGATGTGCTGCAATGTGCTGGGTTGTGCTGCAATGTGCTGGGTTGTGCTGCAATGTGCTGGGGTGTGCTGCAATGTGCTGGGGTGTGCTGCAATGTGCTGGGATGTGCTGCAATGTGCTGGGGTGTGCTGCAATGTGCTGCAATGTGCTGCAATGTGCTGCAATATCCTGGGGTGTGCTGTAATATGCTGCAATGTTCTGGGGTGTGCTGCAATATGCTGCAATATGCTGCGGTATGCTGCAATATGCTGGGATGTGCTGCAATATGCTGGGGTGTGCTGCAATATGCTGCGGTGTGCTGCAATGTGCTGCGATATGCTGCGATGTGCTGGGATGGGCTGCAATATGCTGCAATGTGCTGCGATGTGCTGCAATATCCTGGGGTGTGCTGTAATATGCTGCAATGTTCTGGGGTGTGCTGCAATGTTCATCAATGTGCTGCAATGTGCTGCAATATGCTGGGGTGTGCTGCACTGTGCTGGGATGTGCTGCAATATGCTGAGGTGTGCTGTGGTGTGCTGCAATGTGCTGCGATATGCTGCAATGTGCTGCAATGTGCTGGGATGGGCTGCAATGTGCTGGGATGGGCTGCAATGTGCTGGGATGGGCTGCAATGTGCTGGGATGGGCTGCAATATGCTGCAATGTGCTGGGTTGTGCTGCAATGTTCTGGGGTGTGCTGCAATATGCTGGGGTGTGCTGCAATGTGCTGCAATGTGCTGCAATGTGCTGCAATGTGCTGCAATGTGCTGCGATATGTTGCAATGTGCTGGGATGGGCTGCAATGTGCTGCAATATGTTGGGGTGTGCTGCAATGTGCTGCAATGTGCTGCAATGTGCTGCGATATGTTGCAATGTGCTGGGATGGGCTGCAATGTGCTGCAATATGCTGGGATGTGCTGTGGTGTGCTGCAATGTGCTGCGATATGCTGCAATGTGCTGGGATGGGCTGCAATGTGCTGGGATGGGCTGCAATATGCTGGGATGGGCTGCAATATGCTGAAACGTGCTGGGATGGGCTGCAATGTGCTGGGATGGGCTGCAATATGCTGCAATGTGCTGGGATGGGCTGCAATATGCTGGGATGGGCTGCAATATGCTGAAACGTGCTGGGATGGGCTGCAATGTGCTGGGATGGGCTGCAATAAGCTGCAATGTGCTGGGTTGTGCTGCAATGTGCTGGGGTGTGCTGCAATATGCTGGGGTGTGCTGCAATGTGCTGGGATGTGCTGCAATATGCTGGGGTGTGCTGCAATATGCTGCGGTGTGCTGCAATGTGCTGCGATATGCTGCAATGTGCTGGGATGTGCTGCAATGTGCTGGGTTGTGCTGCAATGTGCTGGGTTGTGCTGTAATATGCTGCAATGTTCTGGGGTGTGCTGCAATGTTCATCAATGTGCTGCAATGTGCTGCAATATGCTGGGGTGTGCTGTGGTGTGCTGCAATGTGCTGCGATAGGCTGGGATGGGCTGCAATATGCTGAAACGTGCTGGGATGGGCTGCAATGTGCTGGGATGGGCTGCAATATGCTGCAATGTGCTGGGTTGTGCTGCAATGTGCTGGGGTGTGCTGCAATATGCTGGGGTGTGCTGCAATGTGCTGGGATGTGCTGCAATATGCTGGGGTGTGCTGCAATATGCTGGGGTGTGCTGCAATGTGCTGGGATGTGCTGCAATATGCTGCGGTGTGCTGCAATGTGCTGCGATATGCTGCAATGTGCTGGGATGTGCTGCAATGTGCTGGGTTGTGCTGCAATGTGCTGGGTTGTGCTGTAATATGCTGCAATGTTCTGGGGTGTGCTGCAATGTTCATCAATGTGCTGCAATGTGCTGCAATATGCTGGGGTGTGCTGTGGTGTGCTGCAATGTGCTGCGATAGGCTGGGATGGGCTGCAATGTGCTGGGATGGGCTGCAATGTGCTGGGATGGGCTGCAATGTGCTGGGATGGGCTGCAATGTGCTGGGATGGGCTGCAATATGCTGCAATGTGCTGGGTTGTGCTGCAATGTTCTGGGGTGTGCTGCAATATGCTGGGGTGTGCTGCAATGTGCTGGGATGTGCTGCAATATGCTGCGGTGTGCTGCAATGTGCTGCGATATGCTGCAATGTGCTGGGATGTGCTGCAATGTGCTGGGTTGTGCTGCAATGTGCTGGGTTGTGCTGCAATGTGCTGGGGTGTGCTGCAATGTGCTGGAAAGTGCTGGAACGTGTTGCAATGTGCTGCAATGTGCTGGGGTGTGCTGCGATGTGCTGCAATGTGCTGCAATGTGCTGCAATATGCTGGGGTGTGCTGCAATATGCTGCAATGTGCTGGGATGTGCTGCAATGTGCTGGGATGGGCTGCAATGTGCTGGGGTGTGCTGCAATATGCTGCGGTGTGCTGCAATGTGCTGCGATATGCTGCAATGTGCTGGGATGTGCTGCAATGTGCTGGGGTGTGCTGCAATGTGCTGGGATGTGCTGCAATATGCTGGGGTGTGCTGCAATATGCTGGGGTGTGCTGCAATGTGCTGCGATATGCTGCAATGTGCTGGGTTGTGCTGCAATGTGCTGGGGTGTGCTGCAATGTGCTGGAAAGTGCTGGAACGTGTTGCAATGTGCTGGGGTGTGCTGCGATGTGCTGCAATATCCTGGGGTGTGCTGTAATATGCTGCAATGTTCTGGGGTGTGCTGCAATGTTCATCAATGTGCTGCAATGTGCTGCAATATGCTGGGGTGTGCTGCACTGTGCTGGGATGTGCTGCAATATGCTGAGGTGTGCTGTGGTGTGCTGCAATGTGCTGCGATATGCTGCAATGTGCTGCAATGTGCTGGGATGGGCTGCAATGTGCTGGGATGGGCTGCAATGTGCTGGGATGGGCTGCAATGTGCTGGGATGGGCTGCAATATGCTGCAATGTGCTGGGTTGTGCTGCAATGTTCTGGGGTGTGCTGCAATATGCTGGGGTGTGCTGCAATGTGCTGCAATGTGCTGCAATGTGCTGCAATGTGCTGCAATGTGCTGCGATATGTTGCAATGTGATGGGATGGGCTGCAATGTGCTGCAATATGTTGGGGTGTGCTGCAATGTGCTGCAATGTGCTGCAATGTGCTGCGATATGTTGCAATGTGCTGGGATGGGCTGCAATGTGCTGCCATATGCTGGGATGTGCTGTGGTGTGCTGCAATGTGCTGCGATATGCTGCAATGTGCTGGGATGGGCTGCAATGTGCTGGGATGGGCTGCAATATGCTGAAACGTGCTGGGATGGGCTGCAATGTGCTGGGATGGGCTGCAATATGCTGCAATGTGCTGGGATGGGCTGCAATATGCTGGGATGGGCTGCAATATGCTGAAACGTGCTGGGATGGGCTGCAATGTGCTGGGATGGGCTGCAATGTGCTGGGATGGGCTGCAATTGCTGCAATGTGCTGGGTTGTGCTGCAATGTGCTGGGGTGTGCTGCAATATGCTGGGGTGTGCTGCAATGTGCTGGGATGTGCTGCAATATGCTGGGGTGTGCTGCAATATGCTGCGGTGTGCTGCAATGTGCTGCGATATGCTGCAATGTGCTGGGATGTGCTGCAATGTGCTGGGGTGTGCTGCAATGTGCTGGGATGTGCTGCAATATGCTGGGGTGTGCTGCAATATGCTGCGGTGTGCTGCAATGTGCTGCAATATGCTGGGGTGTGCTGTGGTGTGCTGAAATGTGCTGCGATAGGCTGGGATGGGCTGCAATGTGCTGGGATGGGCTGCAATGTGCTGGGATGGGCTGCAATGTGCTGGGATGGGCTGCAATGTGCTGGGATGGGCTGCAATATGCTGCAATGTGCTGGGTTGTGCTGCAATGTTCTGGGGTGTGCTGCAATATGCTGGGGTGTGCTGCAATGTGCTGGGATGTGCTGCAATATGCTGGGGTGTGCTGCAATGTGCTGCGATATGCTGCAATGTGCTGGGATGTGCTGCAATGTGCTGGGTTGTGCTGCAATGTGCTGGGATGTGCTGCAATATGCTGCAATGTGCTGGGTGTGCTGCAATGTTCTGGGGTGTGCTGCAATATGCTGGGGTGTGCTGCAATGTGCTGGGATGTGCTGCAATATGCTGCGGTGTGCTGCAATGTGCTGCGATATGCTGCAATGTGTTGGGATGTGCTGCAATGTGCTGGGGTGTGCTGCAATGTGCTGGGATGTGCTGCAATATGCTGGGGTGTGCTGCAATATGCTGGGGTGTGCTGCAATGTGCTGCGATATGCTGCAATGTGCTGGGTTGTGCTGCAATGTGCTGGGGTGTGCTGCAATGTGCTGGAAAGTGCTGGAACGTGTTGCAATGTGCTGGGGTGTGCTGCGATGTGCTGCAATATCCTGGGGTGTGCTGATATGCTGCAATGTGCTGGGGTGTGCTGCAATGTGCTGCATGTGCTGCAATGTGCTGCAATATGCTGGGGTGTGCTGCACTGTGCTGGGATGTGCTGCAATATGCTGAGGTGTGCTGTGGTGTGCTGCAATGTGCTGCGATATGCTGCAATGTGCTGCAATGTGCTGGGATGGGCTGCAATGTGCTGGGATGGGCTGCAATGTGCTGGGATGGGCTGCAATGTGCTGGGATGGGCTGCAATATGCTGCAATGTGCTGGGTTGTGCTGCAATGTTCTGGGGTGTGCTGCAATATGTTGGGGTGTGCTGCAATGTGCTGCAATGTGCTGCAATGTGCTGCGATATGTTGCAATGTGCTGGGATGGGCTGCAATGTGCTGCAATATGTTGGGGTGTGCTGCAATGTGCTGCAATGTGCTGCAATGTGCTGCAATGTGCTGCAATGTGCTGCAATGTGCTGCAATGTGCTGCGATATGTTGCAATGTGCTGGGATGGGCTGCAATGTGCTGCCATATGCTGGGATGTGCTGTGGTGTGCTGCAATGTGCTGCGATATGCTGCAATGTGCTGGGATGGGCTGCAATGTGCTGGGATGGGCTGCAATATGCTGAAACGTGCTGGGATGGGCTGCAATGTGCTGGGATGGGCTGCAATATGCTGCAATGTGCTGGGATGGGCTGCAATATGCTGGGATGGGCTGCAATATGCTGAAACGTGCTGGGATGGGCTGCAATGTGCTGGGATGGGCTGCAATGTGCTGGGATGGGCTGCAATAAGCTGCAATGTGCTGGGTTGTGCTGCAATGTGCTGGGGTGTGCTGCAATATGCTGGGGTGTGCTGCAATGTGCTGGGATGTGCTGCAATATGCTGGGGTGTGCTGCAATATGCTGCGGTGTGCTGCAATGTGCTGCGATATGCTGCAATGTGCTGGGATGTGCTGCAATGTGCTGGGTTGTGCTGCAATGTGCTGGGTTGTGCTGTAATATGCTGCAATGTTCTGGGGTGTGCTGCAATGTTCATCAATGTGCTGCAATGTGCTGCAATATGCTGGGGTGTGCTGTGGTGTGCTGCAATGTGCTGCGATAGGCTGGGATGGGCTGCAATGTGCTGGGATGGGCTGCAATGTGCTGGGATGGGCTGCAATGTGCTGGGATGGGCTGCAATGTGCTGGGATGGGCTGCAATATGCTGCAATGTGCTGGGTTGTGCTGCAATGTTCTGGGGTGTGCTGCAATATGCTGGGGTGTGCTGCAATGTGCTGGGATGTGCTGCAATATGCTGCGGTGTGCTGCAATGTGCTGCGATATGCTGCAATGTGCTGGGATGTGCTGCAATGTGCTGGGTTGTGCTGCAATGTGCTGGGTTGTGCTGCAATGTGCTGGGGTGTGCTGAAATGTGCTGGAAAGTGCTGGAACGTGTTGCAATGTGCTGCAATGTGCTGGGGTGTGCTGCGATGTGCTGCAATGTGCTGCAATGTGCTGCAATATCCTGGGGTGTGCTGTAATATGCTGCAATGTTCTGGGGTGTGCTGCAATATTCATCAATGTGCTGCAATGTGCTACAATATGCTGCGGTGTGCTGCAATATGCTGGGATGTGCTGCAATATGCTGAGGTGTGCTGTGGTGTGCTGCAATGTGCTGCGATATGCTGCAATGTGCTGCAATGTGCTGGGATGGGCTGCAAAGTAATGGGATGGGCTGCAGTGTGCTGGGATGGGCTGCAATGTGCTGGGATGGGCTGCAATATGCTGCAATGTGCTGGGTTGTGCTGCAATGTTCTTGGGTGTGCTGCAATATGCTGGGGTGTGCTGCAATGTGCTGCGATATGCTGCAATGTGCTGGGACGGGCTGCAATGTGCTGCAATGTGCTGGGTTGTGCTGCAATGTTCTGGGGTGTGCTGCAATATGCTGGGGTGTGCTGCAATGTGCTGCAATGTGCTGCAATGTGCTGCGATATGTTGCAATGTGCTGGGATGGGCTGCAATGTGCTGCAATATGCTGGGATGTGCTGTGGTGTGCTGCAATATCCTGGGGTGTGCTGTAATATGCTGCAATGTTCTGGGGTGTGCTGCAATGTTCATCATTGTGCTGCAATGTGCTGCAATATGCTGGGGTGTGCTGCAATGTGCTGGGATGTGCTGCAATATGCTGAGGTGTGCTGTGGTGTGCTGCAATGTGCTGCGATGTGCTGCAATGTGCTGCAATGTGCTGGGATGGGCTGCAATGTGCTGGGATGCGCTGCAGTGTGCTGGGATGGGCTGCAATGTGCTGCAATGTGCTGGGATGGGCTGCAATGTGCTGGGTTGTGCTGCAATGTTCTTGGGTGTGCTGCAATATGCTGGGGTGTGCTGCAATGTGCTGCGATATGCAATGTGCTGGGACGGGCTGCAATGTGCTGCAATATGCTGGGGTGTGCTGCAATGTGCTGCAATGTGCTGCGATATGTTGCAATGTGCTGGGATGGGCTGCAATGTGCTGCAATATGCTGGGATGTGCTGCAATGTGCTGCAATGTGCTGCGATATGCTGCAATGTGCTGGGATGGGCTGCAATGTGCTGGGATGGGCTGCAATATGCTGGGATGGGCTGCAATATGCTGAAACGTGCTGGGGTGGGCTGCAATGTGCTGGGATGGGCTGCAATATGCTGCAATGTGCTGGGTTGTGCTGCAATGTTCTAGGGTGTGCTGCAATATGCTGGGGTGTGCTGCAATGTGCTGGGATGTGCTGCAATATGCTGGGGTGTGCTGCAATATGCTGCGGTGTGCTGCAATGTGCTGCGATATGCTGCAATGTGTTGGGATGTGCTGC
>RBVU03000020.1:0-29165 GCA_004115045.4 Sinella curviseta | reverse complement strand
GCATATTAAAGCACACCCCATGCACATTGCAGCATATTACAGTACACCCCAGCATATTGGAGCACATTGCAGCACATTGCAGCACATTGCAGCACATTGCAGCATATTACAGCACACCCAGCACATTGCAGCATATTACAGCACACCCCAGCATATTGCAGCATATTGGAGCACATTGCAGCACATTCCAGCACATTGCAGCACATTCCAGCGCATTCCAGCACATTCCAGCACATTCCAGCATATTCGAGCACATTCCAGCACATTCCAGCACATTGCAGCACACCCCAGCATATTACAGCACATTCCAGCACACCCCAGCGCATTGCAGCACACCCCAGCATATTGCAGCACACCCCAGCACATTGCAGCATATTGCAGGCCATCCCAGCATATTGCAGCACAACCAAGCACATTGCAGCACACCCCAGCACATTGCAGCATATTAAAGCACACCCCAGCACATTGCAGCATCTTACAGTACACCCCAGCATATTGCAGCACATTGCACCCCAGCACATTGCACCCCAGCACATTGCAGCACACCGCAGCACATTGCAGCATATTGCAGCATATTACAGCACACCCCAGCCTATTGCACCACATTGCAGCACATTACAGCACACCGCAGCACATTGCAGCACATTGCAGCACACCCCAGCACATTGCAGCTCACACCAGCACATTACATTGCAGCATATTGCAGCACACCACAGCACATTGCAGCATATTGCAGCACACCACAGCACATTGCAGCATATTGCAGCCCAACACAGCACATTGCAGCATATTGCAGCACATTGCAGCACATTGCAGCATATTGCAGCCCAACACAGCACATTGCAGCATATTGCAGCACATTGCAGCACATTGCAGCATATTGCAGCACATTGCAGTACACCCCAGCACACCCCAGCACATTGCAGCACACCCCAGCACATTGCAGCACATTCCGGCACATTCCAGCACATTCCAGCACATTGCAGCACACCCCAGCACAACCCAGCACATTCCAGCACTTTCCAGCACATTCCAGCACATTGCAGCACACCCCAGCACATTCCAGCACATTCCAGCACATTCCAGCTCATTGCAGCACACCCCAGCTCATTGCAGCACACCGCAGCTTATTTCACCACATCCCAGCACATTGCATGACAACGCACCACAACGCAGCACACCCCAGCATATTGCAGCACATTCGAGCACATTGCAGCATACCGCAGCACACTGCAACACATTGCAGCACACCCCAGCATATTGCAGCACACCGCAGCACATTGCATCACACCCCAGCACATTGCAGCACACCGCAGCACATTGCAGCGAACTCCAGCATATTGCAGCATATTACAGCACACCCCAGCATATTGCACCACATTGCAGCACATTACAGCACACCGCAGCACATTGCAGCACATTGCAGTACACCCCAGCACACCCCAGCACATTGCAGCACACCCCAGCACATTGCAGCACATTGCAGCACATTGCAGCACACCCCAGCACATTGCAGCACATTCCGGCACATTCCAGCACATTCCAGCACATTGCAGCACAACCCAGCACAATCCAGCACATTCCAGCACATCTCAGCACAATGCAGCACACCCCAGCATATTCCAGCACATTCCAGCACACCCCAGCGCATTGCAGCACACCCCAGCATATTGCAGCACACCCCAGCACATTGCAGCATAACCCAGCACATTGCAGCATATTGCAGCCCAACACAGCACATTGCAGCACAATCCAGCACATTGCAGCACATTGCAGCACACCCCATCACATTGCAGCACACCCCAGCACATTGCAGCATATTACAGCACACCCCAGCACATTGCAGCACATTGCAGCACACCCCAGCACATTGCAGCACATTCCGGCACATTCCAGCACATTGCAGCACACCCCAGCACATTGCAGCACACCCCAGCATATTGCACCACATTGCAGCACATTACAGCACACCGCAGCACATTGCAGCACATTGCAGCACACCCCAGCACATTGCAGCATAACCCAGCACATTGCAGCATATTGCAGCCCAACACAGCACATTGCAGCATATTGCAGCACACCCCAGCACATTGCAGCATATTGCAGCACATTGCAGCACATTCCAGCATAACCCAGCACATTGCAGCACACCCCAGCGCATTGCAGCACACCCCAGCATATTGCAGCACACCCCAGCACATTGCAGCACAGCACAGCATATTGCAGCACATCACAGCATATTGCAGCATAACAAAGAATATCGCAGCACATTGCAGCACACCCCAGCACATTGTAGCACACCCCAGCACATTGCAGCACATCCCAGCACATTGCAGCATATTAAAGCACACCCCATGCACATTGCAGCATATTACAGTACACCCCAGCATATTGCAGCACACCCCAGCACATTGCAGCACAGCACAGCATATTGCAGCACATCACAGCATATTGCAGCACATTGCAGCATATTACAGCACACCCCAGCATATTGCAGCATATTGGAGCACATTGCAGCACATTCCAGCACATTGCAGCACATTCCAGCACACTCCAGCACATTGCAGCACATTCCAGCACATTGCAGCACATTCCAGCACATTCCAGCACATTGCAGCACACCCCAGCATATTGCAGCACATTCCAGCACACCCCAGCACATTGCAGCACACCCCAGCACATTGCAGCACACCCCAGCACATTGCAGCATATTGCAGCACACCCCAGCACATTGCAGCACATCCCAGCACATTGCAGCACACCCCAGCACATTGCAGCACATGCACCCCAGCACATTGCAGCACACCGCAGCACATTGCAGCACACCGCAGCACATTGCAGCATATTGCAGCACACCCCAGCATATTGCAGCATTGCAGCATATTACAGCACACCGCAGCACATTGCAGCACATTGCAGCACACCCCAGCACATTGCAGCTCACCCCAGCACATTGCAGCACATTGCAGCACACCCAGCACATTGCAGCATATTGCAGCACACCCCAGCACATTGCAGCATATTGCAGCACATTGCAGCACATTGCAGCACACCCAGCACATTGCAGCATATTGCAGCACACCCAGCACATTGCAGCACATTGCAGCACATTGCAGCACATTGCAGCACATTGCAGCACATTGCAGCACACCCCAGCACATTGCAGCACACCCCAGCACATTGCAGCACACCGCACATTGCAGCATATTGCAGCACACCCAGCACATTGCAGCACATTGCAGCACATTGCAGCACATTCCAGCATAACCCAGCACATTGCAGCACACCCCAGCACATTGCAGCACACCCCAGCATATTGCAGCACACCCCAGCACATTGCAGCACATCCAGCACATGCAGCACATGCAGCATATTGCAGCACACCCAGCACATTGCAGCACATTGCAGCACATCCCCAGCACATTGCAGCACACCCCAGCACATTGCAGCACACCCCAGCACATTGCAGCACATTGCAGCACACCCCAGCACATTGCAGCATATTACAGCACACCCCAGCATATTGCAGCACATTGCAGCACATTGCAGCACATTGCAGCACACCCCAGCACATTGCAGCATATTGCAGCACACCGCAGCACATTGCAGCACACCCCAGCACATTGCAGCACATTGCAGCACACCCAGCACATTGCAGCACATTGCAGCATATTGCAGCACACCCCAGCACATTGCAGCACATTGCAGCACACCCCAGCACATTGCAGCATATTTCAGCACACCCCAGCATATTGCAGCAAATTGGAGCACATTGCAGCACATTGCAGCACACCCCAGCACATTGCAGCACATACAGCACACCCAGCACATTGCAGCATATTGCAGCACATCCCAGCACATTGCAGCACATTGCAGCACATTGCAGCACATTGCAGCACATTGCAGCATATTACAGCACACCCCAGCACATTGCAGCATCTTACAGTACACCCCAGCATATTGCAGCACATTGCACCCCAGCACATTGCACCCCAGCACATTGCAGCACACCGCAGCACATTGCAGCATATTGCAGCATATTACAGCACACCCCAGCCTATTGCACCACATTGCAGCACATTACAGCACACCGCAGCACATTGCAGCACATTGCAGCACACCCCAGCACATTGCAGCTCACACCAGCACATTACATTGCAGCATATTGCAGCACACCACAGCACATTGCAGCATATTGCAGCACACCACAGCACATTGCAGCATATTGCAGCACATTGCAGCACATTCCAGCACAACCCAGCACATTGCAGCATATTGCAGCCCAACACAGCACATTGCAGCATATTGCAGCACATTGCAGCACATTGCAGCATATTGCAGCACATTGCAGTACACCCCAGCACACCCCAGCACATTGCAGCACATCCCAGCACATTGCAGCACATTCCGGCACATTCCAGCACATTCCAGCACATTGCAGCACACCCCAGCACAACCCAGCACATTCCAGCACTTTCCAGCACATTCCAGCACATTGCAGCACACCCCCGCACATTCCAGCACATTCCAGCACTTTCCAGCTCATTGCAGCACACCCCAGCACATTGCAGCACACCGCAGCTTATTTCACCACATCCCAGCACATTGCATGACAACGCACCACAACGCAGCACACCCCAGCATATTGCAGCACATTCGAGCACATTGCAGCACACCGCAGCACACTGCAGCACATTGCAGCACACCCCAGCACATTGCAGCACACCGCAGCACATTGCAGCGAACTCCAGCATATTGCAGCATATTACAGCACACCCCAGCATATTGCACCACATTGCAGCACATTACAGCACACCGCAGCACATTGCAGCACATTGCAGCACACCCCAGCATATTGCAGCACATTCGAGCACATTGCAGCATACCGCAGCACACCGCAGCACATTGCATCACACCCCAGCACATTGCAGCACACCGCAGCACATTGCAGCGAACTCCAGCATATTGCAGCATATTACAGCACACCCCAGCATATTGCACCACATTGCAGCACATTACAGCACACCGCAGCACATTGCAGCACATTGCAGTACACCCCAGCACACCCCAGCACATTGCAGCACACCCCCGCACATTGCAGCACATTCCAGCACATTGCAGCACACCCCAGCACATTGCAGAACATTCCGGCACATTCCAGCACATTCCAGCACATTCCAGCACATTGCAGCACAACCCAGCACAATCCAGCACATTCCAGCACATCTCAGCACAATGCAGCACACCCCAGCATATTCCAGCACATTCCAGCACACCCCAGCGCATTGCAGCACACCCCAGCATATTGCAGCACACCCCAGCATATTGCAGCACAACCAAGCACATTGAAACACACCCCCACATATTGCAGCACACCCCAGCACATTGCTGCACATCCCAGCACATTGCAGCACATCACAGCATATTGCAGCACATCACAGCATATTGCAGCATAACAAAGCAGATTGCAGCATATTGCAGCACAACCCAGCACATTGCAGCATATTGCAGCCCATCCCAGCACATTGCAGCATATCGCAGCACATTGCAGCACATTGCAGCACACCCCAGCACATTGCAGCACACCCCCACATATTGCAGCACACCCCAGCACATTGTAGCTCACCCCATCACATTGCAGCACATCCCAGCATATTGCAGCATTTCAAAGCAGATTGCAGTATATTGCAGCACACCCGAGCACATTGCAGCATATTACAGCACACCCCAGCACATTGCAGCATATTACAGCACACCCCAGCACATTGCAGCATATTACAGCACACCCCAGCACATTACAGCATATTACAGCACATCCCAGCACATTGCAGCATATTGCAGCACATTGCAGCACATTGCAGCACACCCCAGCACATTGCAGCACATTGCAGCACATTGCAGCACACTGCAGCATATTACAGCACACCCCAGCATATTGCAGCATATTAAAGCACACCCCAGCACATTGCAGCATATTGCAGCACACCGCAGCACATTGCAGCACATTGCAGCACATTGCAGCACACCCAGCACATTGCAGCATATTACAGCACACCCCAGCACATTGCAGCACATTGCAGCACATTCCAGCACATTCCAGCACATTGCAGCACATTGCAGCACATTGCAGCACACCCCAGCACATTGCAGCACATTGCAGCACATTGCAGCACACTGCAGCATATTACAGCACACCCCAGCATATTGCAGCACATTGCAGCACACCCCAGCACATTGCAGCATATTGCAGCACACCGCAGCACATTGCAGCACATTGCAGCATATTACAGCACACCCCAGCACATTGCAGCATATTAAAGCACACCCCAGCACATTGCAGCATATTACAGTACACGCCAGCATATTGCAGCACATTGCAGCACATTGCAGCACATTGCAGCACACCCCAGCACATTGCAGCATATTGCAGCACAACCAAGCACATTGCAGCATATTGCAGCCCATCCCAGCACATTGCAGCATATCGCAGCACATTGCAGCACACCCCAGCACATTGCAGCACATTGCAGCACACCCCAGCACATTGCAGCACATCCCAGCACATTGCAGCATATTAAAGCACACCCCAGCACATTGCAGCATATTACAGTACACCCCAGTATATTGCAGCACATTGCACCCCAGCACATTGCAGCACACCGCAGCACATTGCACCCCAGCACATTGCAGCACACCTCAGCACATTGCAGCATATTGCAGCATATTACAGCACACCCCAGCATATTGCACCACATTGCAGCATATTACAGCACACCGCAGCACATTGCAGCACATTGCAGCACACCCCAGCACATTGCAGCTCACCCCAGCACATTGTAGCTCACACCAGCACATTGCAGCACATTGCAGCACATTCCAGCACATTGCCGCACATTCCAGCACATTGCCGCACATTCCAGCGCATTCCAGCACATTCCAGCACATTCCAGCACATTCCAGCACATTCCAGCACATTGCAGCACACCCAGCACATTCCAGCACATTCCAGCACATTTCAGCACATTGCAGCACACCCCAGCACATTGCAGCACATTCCAGCACACCCCAGCACATTGCAGCACACCCCAGCACATTGCAGCACATCCCAGCACATTGCAGCACACCCCAGCACATTGCAGCACACCCCAGCACATTGCAGCACATCCCAGCACATTGCAGCACATCCCAGCACATTGCAGCACATTGCAGCACCCCCAGCACATTGCAGCATATTGCAGCACACCACAGCACATTGCAGCACATTGCAGCACATCCCAGCACATTGCAGCACATCGCAGCACATTGCAGCACATTGCAGCACACCCCAGCACATTGCAGCACACCCCAGCACATTGCAGCACACCCCAGCACATTGCAGCACACCCCAGCACATTGCAGCACATTCCAGCACATTGCAGCATTTCAAAGCACATTGCAGCACATTGCAGCACCCCCAGCACATTGCAGCACATTGCAGCACACCCCAGCACATTGCAGCACACCCCAGCACATTGCAGCACACCCCAGCACATTGCAGCATATTACAGCACACCCCAGCACATTGCAGCACATTGCAGCACACCCAGCACATTGCAGCACACCCCAGCACATTGCAGCACATTGCAGCACATTGCAGCACACTGCAGCATATTACAGCACACCCCAGCATATTGCAGCACACCCCAGCACATTGCAGCACATTGCAGCACACCCCAGCACATTGCAGCACATTGCAGCACATTGCAGCACACCCCAGCACATTGCAGCATATTGCAGCACACCCCAGCACATTGCAGCACATTGCAGCACATTCCAGCACACCCCAGCACATTGCAGCACATCGCAGCACATTGCAGCACACCCCAGCACATTGCAGCACATTGCAGCACACTGCAGCATATTGCAGCACACCCCAGCACATTGCAGCACATTGCAGCACACCCCAGCACATTGCAGCATATTGCAGCACACCGCAGCACATTGCAGCACATTGCAGCATATTGCAGCACACCCCAGCACATTGCAGCATATTACAGCACACCCCAGCATATTGCAGCACATTGCAGCACATTGCAGCATATCGCAGCACATTGCAGCACATTGCAGCACACCCCAGCACATTGCAGCACATCCCAGCACATTGCAGCACACCCCAGCACATTGCAGCACACCCCCACATATTGCAGCACACCCCAGCACATTGCAGCACACCCCAGCACATTGCAGCACATCCCAGCATATTGCAGCACATTCGAGCACATTGCAGCACACCCAGCACATTGCAGCATATTGCAGCACACCCCAGCACATTGCAGCATAACCCAGCACATTGCAGCATATTGCAGCACACCGCAGCACATTGCAGCACATTGCAGCACATTGCAGCACACCCCAGCACATTGCAGCATATTACAGCACACCCCAGCACATTGCAGCACATTGCAGCACATCCCAGCACATTCCAGCACATTGCAGCACATTGCAGCACATTGCAGCACACCCCAGCACATTGCAGCACACCCCAGCACATTGCAGCACATTGCAGCACATTGCAGCACACCCCAGCATATTGCAGCACACCGCAGCACATTGCAGCACACCCCAGCATATTGCAGCACACCGCAGCACATTGCAGCACATTGCAGCATATTACAGCACACCCCAGCACATTGCAGCATATTACAGCACACCCCAGCACATTGCAGCATATTACAGCACACCCCAGCATATTGCAGCACATTGCAGCACATTGCAGCACATTGCAGCACACCCCAGCACATTGCAGCATATTACAGCACACCCAGCACATTGCAGCACATTGCAGCACACCCCAGCACATTGCAGCATATTGCAGCACATCGCAGCACATTGCAGCACATTGCAGCATATTTCAGCACACCCCAGCACATTGCAGCATATTACAGTACACCCCAGCATATTGCAGCACATTGCACCCCAGCACATTGCACCCCAGCACATTGCAGCACACCCCAGCACATTGCAGCATATTACAGCACACCCCAGCACATTGCAGCACATTGCAGCACATTGCAGCACACCCCAGCACATTGCAGCACATTGCAGCACACCCCAGCACATTGCAGCACACCAGCACATACATTGCAGCATATTGCAGCACACCCCAGCACATTGCAGCATATTGCAGCACACCCCAGCACATTGCAGCATATTGCAGCACATTGCAGCACATTGCAGCACAACCCAGCACATTGCAGCATATTGCAGCACACCCCAGCACATTGCAGCATATTGCAGCACATTGCAGCACATTGCAGCACATTGCAGCACATTGCAGCACACCCCAGCACACCCCAGCACATTGCAGCACATCCCAGCACATTGCAGCACACACCAGCACATTGCAGCACACCCCCCCATATTGCAGCACACCCCAGCACAACCCAGCACATTGCAGCACTTTCCAGCACATTCCAGCACATTGCAGCACACCCCAGCACATTCCAGCACATTCCAGCACATTCCAGCACATTGCAGCACACCCCAGCACATTGCAGCACACCGCAGCACATTGCAGCACATCCCAGCACATTGCAGCACACCCCAGCACATTGCAGCATATTGCAGCACATCCCAGCACATTGCAGCACACCCCAGCACATTGCAGCACACCCCAGCACATTGCAGCACACCCCAGCACATTGCAGCACATCCAGCACATTGCAGCATATTGCAGCACACCCCAGCACATTGCAGCACATTGCAGCACACCCCAGCACATTGCAGCACATTGCAGCACACCCCAGCACATTGCAGCATATTGCAGCACACCGCAGCACATTGCATCACACCCCAGCACATTGCAGCACACCGCAGCACATTGCAGCGAACTCCAGCACATTGCAGCATATTACAGCACACCCCAGCATATTGCACCACATTGCAGCACATTACAGCACACCGCAGCACATTGCAGCACATTGCAGCACCCCAGCACACCCCAGCACATTGCAGCACACCCCAGCACATTGCAGCACATTCCAGCACATTGCAGCATTTCAAAGCACATTGCAGCACATTGCAGCACATTCCAGCACATTGCAGCACATTCCAGCACATTGCAGCACATCCAGCACATTCCAGCACATCTCAGCACAATGCAGCACACCCCAGCATATTCCAGCACATTCCAGCACACCCCAGCGCATTGCAGCACACCCCAGCATATTGCAGCACACCCCAGCACATTGCAGCACAACCAGCACATTGCAGCACACCCCAGCACATTGCAGCACACCCCAGCACATTGCAGCACACCCCAGCACATTGCAGCACATCTCAGCACATTGCAGCACATCCCAGCATATTGCAGCACACCAGCACATTGCAGCATATTGCAGCACACCCCAGCACATTGCAGCATATTGCAGCACATCCCAGCACATTGCAGCACATTGCAGCACATTGCAGCACATTGCAGCACACCCCAGCACATTGCAGCACACCCCAGCACATTGCAGCACACCCCAGCACATTGCAGCTCACCCCAGCACATTGCAGCACATCCCAGCACATTGCAGCAGATCACAGCACATTGCAGCATATTGCAGCACACCCCAGCACATTGCAGCATATTCAGCACATCCCAGCACATTGCAGCATATTAAAGCACACCCCAGCACATTGCAGCATATTACAGCACACCCCAGCACATTGCAGCATATTACAGCACACCCCAGCACATTGCAGCATATTGCAGCACATTGCAGCACATTGCAGCACACCCCAGCACATTGCAGCACATTGCAGCACATTGCAGCACACTGCAGCATATTACAGCACACCCCAGCATATTGCAGCACATTGCAGCACATTGCAGCACACCCCAGCACATTGCAGCATATTGCAGCACACCGCAGCACATTGCAGCACATTGCAGCACATTACAGCACACCCCAGCACATTGCAGCATATTACAGCACACCCCAGCACATTGCAGCACATTGCAGCACATTCCAGCACATTCCAGCACATTGCAGCACATTGCAGCACATTGCAGCACACCCCAGCACATTGCAGCACATTGCAGCACATTGCAGCACACTGCAGCATATTCCAGCACACCCCAGCACATTGCAGCACATTGCAGCACACCCCAGCACATTGCAGCATATTGCAGCACACCGCAGCACATTGCAGCACATTGCAGCATATTACAGCACACCCCAGCACATTGCAGCATCTTACAGTACACCCCAGCATATTGCAGCACATTGCACCCCAGCACATTGCACCCCAGCACATTGCAGCACACCGCAGCACATTGCAGCATATTGCAGCATATTACAGCACACCCCAGCCTATTGCACCACATTGCAGCACATTACAGCACACCGCAGCACATTGCAGCACATTGCAGCACACCCCAGCACATTGCAGCTCACACCAGCACATTACATTGCAGCATATTGCAGCACACCACAGCACATTGCAGCATATTGCAGCACACCACAGCACATTGCAGCATATTGCAGCACATTGCAGCATATTGCAGCACATTGCAGCATATTGCAGCACAACCCAGCACATTGCAGCATATTGCAGCACATTGCAGCACATTGCAGCACATTGCAGCACATTGCAGCACATTGCAGCACACCCAGCACATGCCAGCACATTGCAGCACACCCCAGCACATTGCAGCACATTCCGCACATGCACATTCCAGCACATTGCAGCACACCCCAGCACAACCCAGCACATTCCAGCACTTTCCAGCACATTCCAGCACATTGCAGCACACCCCCGCACATTCCAGCACATTCCAGCACATTCCAGCTCATTGCAGCACACCCCAGCACATTGCAGCACACCGCAGCTTATTTCACCACATCCCAGCACATTGCAGACACGCACACATGCAGCACACCCCAGCATATTGCAGCACATTCGAGCACATTGCAGCATACCGCAGCACACTGCAGCACATTGCAGCACACCCCAGCATATTGCAGCACACCGCAGCACATTGCATCACACCCCAGCACATTGCAGCACACCGCAGCACATTGCAGCGAACTCCAGCATATTGCAGCATATTACAGCACACCCCAGCATATTGCACCACATTGCAGCACATTACAGCACACCGCAGCACATTGCAGCACATTGCAGTACACCCCAGCACACCCCAGCACATTGCAGCACACCCCCGCACATTGCAGCACATTCCAGCACATTGCAGCACACCCCAGCACATTGCAGCACATTCCGGCACATTCCAGCACATTCCAGCACATTGCAGCACAACCCAGCACAATCCAGCACATTCCAGCACATCTCAGCACAATGCAGCACACCCCAGCATATTCCAGCACATTCCAGCACACCCCAGCGCATTGCAGCACACCCCAGCATATTGCAGCACACCCCAGCATATTGCAGCACAACCAAGCACATTCCCCAGCATATTGCAGCACACCCCAGCACATTGCAGCTCACCCCAGCACATTGCAGCACATCACAGCATATTGCAGCACATCACAGCACATTGCAGCACATCCCAGCACATTGCAGCACATCGCAGCACATTGCAGCACATTGCAGCACACCCCAGCACATTGCAGCATCAGCACATTGCAGCACACCCCAGCACATTGCAGCACACCCCGCACATTGCAGCACACCCCAGCACATTGCAGCACACCGCAGCACATTGCAGCACACCCCAGCACATTGCAGCATTTCACAGCACATTGCAGCATATTGCAGCACACCCAGCACATTGCAGCATATTACAGCACACCCAGCACATTGCAGCATATTGCAGCACACCCCAGCACATTGCAGCATATTACAGCACACCCCAGCACATTGCAGCATATTGCAGCACATTGCAGCACATTGCAGCACACCCCAGCACATTGCAGCACATTGCAGCACATTGCAGCACACTGCAGCATATTGCAGCACACCCCAGCACATTGCAGCATATTACAGCACACCCCAGCACATTGCAGCACATTGCAGCACACCCCAGCACATTGCAGCACAGTGCAGCATATTGCAGCACACCCCAGCACATTGCAGCATATTACAGCACACCCCAGCATATTGCAGCACATTGCAGCACATTCCAGCACATTCCAGCACATTGCAGCACACCCCAGCACATTGCAGCACACCCCAGCACATTGCAGCACATTGCAGCACATTGCAGCACACTGCAGCATATTACAGCACACCCCAGCATATTGCAGCACATTGCAGCACACCCCAGCACATTGCAGCATATTGCAGCACACCCAGCACATTGCAGCACATTGCAGCATATTACAGCACACCCCAGCACATTGCAGCATCTTACAGTACACCCCAGCATATTGCAGCACATTGCACCCCAGCACATTGCACCCCAGCACATTGCAGCACACCGCAGCACATTGCAGCATATTGCAGCATATTACAGCACACCCCAGCCTATTGCAGCACATTGCAGCACATTACAGCACACCGCAGCACATTGCAGCACATTGCAGCACACCCCAGCACATTGCAGCTCACACCAGCACATTACATTGCAGCATATTGCAGCACACCACAGCACATTGCAGCATATTGCAGCACACCACAGCACATTGCAGCATATTGCAGCACATCCAGCACATTGCAGCACACCAGCACATTGCAGCATATTGCAGCACAACCCAGCACATTGCAGCATATTGCAGCACATCCCAGCACATTGCAGCACATTGCAGCACATTGCAGCACACCCCAGCACATTGCAGCACATCCCAGCACATTGCAGCACACCCCAGCACATTGCAGCACACCCCCACATATTGCAGCACACCCCAGCACATTGCAGCACACCCCAGCACATTGCAGCACATTCCAGCACATTGCAGCACATTCCAGCACATTGCAGCATATTGCAGCACACCCCAGCACATTGCAGCATATTACAGCACACCCCAGCACATTGCAGCATATTACAGCACACCCCAGCACATTGCAGCATATTACAGCACACCCCAGCACATTGCAGCATATTACAGCACACCCAGCACATTGCAGCAATTGCAGCACATTGCAGCACATTGCAGCACACCCCAGCACATTGCAGCACATTGCAGCACATTGCAGCACACTGCAGCATATTGCAGCACACCCCAGCACATTGCAGCATATTACAGCACACCCCAGCACATTGCAGCATATTGCAGCACACCGCAGCACATTGCAGCACATTGCAGCATATTACAGCACACCCCAGCACATTGCAGCATATTACAGCACACCCCAGCACATTGCAGCACATTGCAGCACATTCCAGCACATTCCAGCACATTGCAGCACATTGCAGCACACCCCAGCACATTGCAGCACATTGCAGCACATTGCAGCACACTGCAGCATATTACAGCACACCCCAGCATATTGCAGCACATTGCAGCACACCCCAGCACATTGCAGCACATTGCAGCACACCCCAGCACATTGCAGCACATTGCAGCACATTGCAGCACACCCAGCACATTGCAGCATATTGCAGCACACCCCAGCACATTGCAGCACAACCAGCACATTGCACCCCAGCACATATTGCAGCACACCCCAGCACATTGCAGCACATTGCAGCACACCCAGCACATTGCAGCACATCACAGCACATTGCAGCAACACAGCACATTGCAGCATATTGCAGCACAACCCAGCACATTGCAGCATATTGCAGCCCATCCCAGCACATTGCAGCATATCGCAGCACATTGCAGCACATTGCAGCACACCCCAGCACATTGTAGCACATCCCAGCACATTGCAGCATATCGCAGCACATTGCAGCACACCCCAGCATATTGCAGCACACCCCAGCACATTGCAGCACAACCCAGCACATTGCAGCACACCCCAGCACATTCCAGCACATTCCAGCACATTCCAGCTCATTGCAGCACACCCCAGCACATTGCAGCATATTGCAGCACACCCCAGCACATTGCAGCATATTACAGCACACCCCAGCACATTGCAGCATATTACAGCACACCCCAGCACATTGCAGCACATTGCAGCACATTCCAGCACATTCCAGCACATTGCAGCACATTGCAGCACATTGCAGCACACCCCAGCACATTGCAGCACATTGCAGCACATTGCAGCACACTGCAGCATATTACAGCACACCCCAGCATATTGCAGCACATTGCAGCACACCCCAGCACATTGCAGCATATTGCAGCACACCGCAGCACATTGCAGCACATTGCAGCATATTACAGCACACCCCAGCACATTGCAGCATATTACAGTACACCCCAGCATATTGCAGCACATTGCACCCCAGCACATTGCACCCCAGCACATTCCAGCACATTCCAGCACTTTCCAGCACATTGCAGCATATTGCAGCACACCCCAGCCAATTGCACCACATTGCAGCACATTACAGCACACCGCAGCACATTGCAGCACATTGCAGCACATTGCAGCACACCCCAGCACATTGCAGCACAACCCAGCACATTGCAGCATATTGCAGCACACCCAGCACATTGCAGCATATTGCAGCACATCCCAGCACATTGCAGCATAAGCACATTGCAGCACATTGCAGCACAACCCAGCACATTGCAGCATATTGCAGCCCATCCCAGCACATTGCAGCATATCGCAGCACATTGCAGCACATTGCAGCACACCCCAGCACATTGCAGCACATCCCAGCACATTGCAGCACACCCCAGCACATTGCAGCACACCCCAGCACATTGCAGCACACCCCAGCACATTGCAGCATATTACAGCACACCCCAGCACATTGCAGCATATTGCAGCACACCCCAGCACATTGCAGCACATTGCAGCACATTGCAGCACATTGCAGCACACCCCAGCACATTGCAGCACATCGCAGCACATTGCAGCACACTGCAGCATATTCAGCACACCCCAGCACATTGCAGCATATTGCAGCACACCCCAGCACATTGCAGCACATTGCAGCACACGCAGCACATTGCAGCACATTGCAGCACATTGCAGCACACCCCAGCACATTGCAGCACACCCCAGCACATTGCAGCACACCCCAGCACATTGCAGCACATTGCAGCATATTACAGCACACCCCAGCACATTGCAGCATTGCAGCACACCCCAGCACATTGCAGCACATTCCAGCACATTGCAGCACATTGCAGCACATTGCAGCACACCCCAGCACATTGCAGCACATTGCAGCACACCCCAGCACATTGCAGCACATTGCAGCCCCAGCACATTGCAGCATCTTACAGCACACCCCAGCATATTGCAGCACATTGCACCCCAGCACATTGCACCCCAGCACATTGCAGCACACCGCAGCACATTGCAGCACATTGCAGCATATTACAGCACACCCCAGCACATTGCAGCACATTGCAGCACATTACAGCACACCGCAGCACATTGCAGCACATTGCAGCACACCCCAGCACATTGCAGCACACACCAGCACATTGCAGCATATTGCAGCACACCCCAGCACATTGCAGCATATTGCAGCACACCACAGCACATTGCAGCATATTGCAGCACATTGCAGCACATTGCAGCACACCCCAGCACATTGCAGCACATTGCAGCACATTGCAGCACACTGCAGCATATTACAGCACACCCCAGCATATTGCAGCACATTGCAGCACACCCCAGCACATTGCAGCACATTGCAGCACACCGCAGCACATTGCAGCACATTGCAGCATATTACAGCACACCCCAGCACATTGCAGCATATTACAGCACACCCCAGCACATTGCAGCACATTGCAGCACATTCCAGCACATTCCAGCACATTGCAGCACATTGCAGCACATTGCAGCACACCCCAGCACATTGCAGCACATTGCAGCACACTGCAGCACACGCAGCATATTGCAGCACACCCCAGCACATTGCAGCACATTGCAGCACACCCCAGCACATTGCAGCATATTGCAGCACACCGCAGCACATTGCAGCACATTGCAGCATATTACAGCACACCCCAGCACATTGCAGCATCTTACAGTACACCCCAGCATATTGCAGCACATTGCACCCCAGCACATTGCACCCCAGCACATTGCAGCACACCGCAGCACATTGCAGCATATTGCAGCATATTACAGCACACCCCAGCCTATTGCACCACATTGCAGCACATTACAGCACACCGCAGCACATTGCAGCACATTGCAGCACACCCCAGCACATTGCAGCTCACACCAGCACATTACATTGCAGCATATTGCAGCACACCACAGCACATTGCAGCATATTGCAGCACACCACAGCACATTGCAGCATATTGCAGCACATTGCAGCACATTCCAGCATAACCCAGCACATTGCAGCATATTGCAGCCCAACACAGCACATTGCAGCACATTCCAGCACAACCCAGCACATTGCAGCATATTGCAGCACACCACAGCACATTGCAGCATATTGCAGCACATTGCAGTACACCCCAGCACACCCCAGCACATTGCAGCACACCCCAGCACATTGCAGCACATTCCGCCACATTCCAGCACATTCCAGCACATTGCAGCACATTCCGCCACATTCCAGCACATTCCAGCACATTCCAGCTCATTGCAGCACACCCCAGCTCATTGCAGCACACCGCAGCTTATTTCACCACATCCCAGCACATTGCATGACAACGCACCACAACGCAGCACACCCCAGCATATTGCAGCACATTCGAGCACATTGCAGCATACCGCAGCACACTGCAACACATTGCAGCACACCCCAGCATATTGCAGCACACCGCAGCACATTGCATCACACCCCAGCACATTGCAGCACACCGCAGCACATTGCAGCGAACTCCAGCATATTGCAGCATATTACAGCACACCCCAGCATATTGCACCACATTGCAGCACATTACAGCACACCGCAGCACATTGCAGCACATTGCAGTACACCCCAGCACACCCCAGCACATTGCAGCACACCCCCGCACATTGCAGCACATTCCAGCACATTGCAGCACACCCCAGCACATTGCAGCACATTCCGGCACATTCCAGCACATTCCAGCACATTGCAGCACAACCCAGCACAATCCAGCACATTCCAGCACATCTCAGCACAATGCAGCACACCCCAGCATATTCCAGCACATTCCAGCACACCCCAGCGCATTGCAGCACACCCCAGCATATTGCAGCACACCCCAGCATATTGCAGCACAACCAAGCACATTGAAACACACCCCCACATATTGCTGCACACCCCAGCACATTGTAGCTCACCCCAGCACATTGCAGCACATCACAGCATATTGCAGCACATCACAGCATATTGCAGCATATTGCAGCACAACCCAGCACATTGCAGCATATTGCAGCCCATCCCAGCACATTGCAGCATATCGCAGCACATTGCAGCACATTGCAGCACACCCCAGCACATTGCAGCACATCCCAGCACATTGCAGCACACCCCAGCACATTGCAGCACACCCCGCACATATTGCAGCACACCCCAGCACATTGCAGCACATTGCAGCCCCAGCATATTGCAGCATTTCAAAGCAGATTGCAGCATATTACAGCACACCCGAGCACATTGCAGCATATTACAGCACACCCCAGCACATTGCAGCATATTACAGCACACCCCAGCACATTGCAGCATATTACAGCACACCCCAGCACATTACAGCATATTACAGCACATCCCAGCACATTGCAGCATATTGCAGCACATTGCAGCACATTGCAGCACACCCCAGCACATTGCAGCACATTGCAGCACATTGCAGCACACTGCAGCATATTACAGCACACCCCAGCACATTGCAGCATATTACAGCACACCCCAGCACATTGCAGCATATTGCAGCACACCGCAGCACATTGCAGCACATTGCAGCATATTACAGCACACCCCAGCACATTACAGCATATTACAGCACACCCCAGCACATTGCAGCACATTGCAGCACATTCCAGCACATTCCAGCACATTGCAGCACATTGCAGCACATTGCAGCACACCCCAGCACATTGCAGCACATTGCAGCACACTGCAGCACACTGCAGCATATTACAGCACACCCCAGCATATTGCAGCACATTGCAGCACACCCCAGCACATTGCAGCATATTGCAGCACACCGCAGCACATTGCAGCACATTGCAGCATATTACAGCACACCCCAGCACATTGCAGCATCTTACAGTACACCCCAGCATATTGCAGCACATTGCACCCCAGCACATTGCACCCCAGCACATTGCAGCACACCGCAGCACATTGCAGCATATTGCAGCATATTACAGCACACCCCAGCCTATTGCACCACATTGCAGCACATTACAGCACACCGCAGCACATTGCAGCACATTGCAGCACACCCCAGCACATTGCAGCTCACACCAGCACATTACATTGCAGCATATTCGAGCACACCACAGCACATTGCAGCATATTGCAGCACACCACAGCACATTGCAGTATATTGCAGCCCATCCCAGCACATTGCAGCATATCGCAGCACATTGCAGCACATTGCAGCACACCCCAGCACATTGCTGCACATCCCAGCACATTGCAGCACACCCCAGCACATTGCAGCACACCCCAGCACATTGCTGCACATCCCAGCACATTGCAGCACACCCCAGCACATTGCAGCACACCCCCACATATTGCAGCACACCCCAGCACATTGCAGCACACCCCAGCACATTGCAGCACATCCCAGCACATTGCAGCATTCAAAGCACATTGCAGCATATTGCAGCACACCCGAGCACATTGCAGCATATTACAGCACACCCCAGCACATTGCAGCATATTACAGCACACCCCAGCACATTGCAGCATATTACAGCACACCCCAGCACATTGCAGCATATTGCAGCACATCCCAGCACATTGCAGCATATTGCAGCACATTGCAGCACATTGCAGCACACCCCAGCACATTGCAGCACATTGCAGCACATTGCAGCACACTGCAGCATATTACAGCACACCCCAGCACATTGCAGCATATTACAGCACACCCCAGCACATTGCAGCATATTGCAGCACACCGCAGCACATTGCAGCACATTGCAGCACATTGCAGCACACCCCAGCACATTGCAGCACACCCCAGCACATTGCAGCACACCCAGCATATTGCAGCACACTGCAGCATATTACAGCACACCCCAGCATATTGCAGCACATTGCAGCACATTGCAGCACACCCCAGCACATTGCAGCACATTGCAGCACATTGCAGCACACTGCAGCATATTACAGCACACCCCAGCATATTGCAGCACATTGCAGCACATTGCAGCACATTGCAGCACACCGCAGCACATTGCAGCACATTGCAGCATATTGCAGCACACCCCCGCATATTGCAGCACACCCCAGCACATTGTAGCTCACCCCAGCACATTGCAGCACATTACAGCATATTACAGCACACCCCAGCACATTGCAGCATCTTACAGTACACCCCAGCATATTGCAGCACATTGCACCCCAGCACATTGCACCCCAGCACATTGCAGCACACCGCAGCACATTGCAGCATATTGCAGCATATTACAGCACACCCCAGCCTATTGCACCACATTGCAGCACATTACAGCACACCGCAGCACATTGCAGCACATTGCAGCACACCCCAGCACATTGCAGCTCACACCAGCACATTACATTGCAGCATATTGCAGCACACCACAGCACATTGCAGCATATTGCAGCACACCACAGCACATTGCAGCACATTGCAGCACATTGCAGCACATTGCAGCACACCCCAGCACATTGCAGCATATTGCAGCACACCCAGCACATTGCAGCATATTGCAGCACATTGCAGCACATTGCAGCATATTGCAGCACATTGCAGCACACCCCAGCACATTGCAGCACACCCCCACATATTGCAGCACACCCCAGCACAACCCAGCACATTCCAGCACTTTCCAGCACATTCCAGCACATTGCAGCACACCCCCGCACATTCCAGCACATTCCAGCACTTTCCAGCTCATTGCAGCACACCCCAGCACATTGCAGCACACCGCAGCTTATTTCACCACATCCCAGCACATTGCATGACAACGCACCACAACGCAGCACACCCCAGCATATTGCAGCACATTCGAGCACATTGCAGCATACCGCAGCACACTGCAACACATTGCAGCACACCCCAGCATATTGCAGCACACCGCAGCACATTGCATCACACCCCAGCACATTGCAGCACACCGCAGCACATTGCAGCGAACTCCAGCATATTGCAGCATATTACAGCACACCCCAGCATATTGCACCACATTGCAGCACATTACAGCACACCGCAGCACATTGCAGCACATTGCAGTACACCCCAGCACACCCCAGCACATTGCAGCACACCCCAGCACATTGCAGCACATTCCGGCACATTCCAGCACATTCCAGCACATTGCAGCACAACCGAGCACAATCCAGCACATTCCAGCACATCTCAGCACATTCCAGCACACCCCAGCACATTGCAGCACACCCCAGCACATTGCAGCACACCCCAGCATATTGCAGCACACCCCAGCACATTGCAGCACACCCCAGCACATTGCAGCACACCCCAGCACATTGCAGCACACCCCAGCACATTGCAGCACATCACAGCATATTGCAGCACATCACAGCATATTGCAGCATAACAAAGCAGATTGCAGCATATTGCAGCATATTGCAGGCCATCCCAGCATATTGCAGCACAACCAAGCACATTGCAGCACATTGCAGCACACCCCATCACATTGCGGCACACCCCAGCACATTGCAGCACATTCCAGCACATTGCAGCACATTGCAGCACATTCCAGCACACCCCAGCACATTGCAGCACATTGCAGCACATTGCAGCACATTGCAGCACATTCCAGCACACCCCAGCACATTGCAGCACATTGCAGCACATTGCAGCACACTGCAGCATATTACAGCACACCCCAGCATATTGCAGCACATTGCAGCACACCCCAGCACATTGCAGCATATTGCAGCACACCGCAGCACATTGCAGCACATTGCAGCATATTACAGCACACCCCAGCACATTGCAGCATATTAAAGCACACCCCAGCACATTGCAGCACATTCCAGCACATTGCAGCACATTCCAGCGCATTCCAGCACATTCCAGCACATTCCAGCATATTCGAGCACATTCCAGCACATTCCAGCACATTGCAGCACACCCCAGCATATTACAGCACATTCCAGCACACCCCAGCGCATTGCAGCACACCCCAGCATATTGCAGCACACCCCAGCACATTGCAGCACAACCAAGCACATTGCAGCACATCACAGCATATTGCAGCACATCACAGCATATTGCAGCATAACAAAGCAGATTGCAGCATATTGCAGCACAACCCAGCACATTGCAGCATATCGCAGCACATTGCAGCACATTGCAGCACACCCCAGCACATTGCAGCACATCCCAGCACATTGCAGCACACCCCAGCACATTGCAGCACACCCCCACATATTGCAGCACACCCCAGCACATTGTAGCTCACCCCATCACATTGCAGCACATCCCAGCATATTGCAGCATTTCAAAGCAGATTGCAGTATATTGCAGCACACCCGAGCACATTGCAGCATATTACAGCACAACCGAGCACATTGCAGCATATTACAGCACACCCCAGCACATTGCAGCATATTGCAGCACACCCCAGCACATTACAGCATATTACAGCACATCCCAGCACATTGCAGCATATTGCAGCACATCCCAGCACATTGCAGCACACCCCAGCACATTGCAGCATATTACAGCACACCCCAGCACATTGCAGCATATTACAGCACATCCCAGCACATTGCAGCATATTACAGCACATCCCAGCACATTGCAGCACACCCCAGCACATTGCAGCACATTGCAGCACATTGCAGCACACTGCAGCATATTACAGCACACCCCAGCATATTGCAGCATATTACAGCACACCCCAGCACATTGCAGCACATTGCAGCATATTACAGCACACCCCAGCACATTGCAGCATATTACAGCACACCCCAGCACATTGCAGCACATTGCAGCACATTCCAGCACATTCCAGCACATTGCAGCACATTGCAGCACATTGCAGCACACCCCAGCACATTGCAGCACATTGCAGCACATTGCAGCACACTGCAGCATATTTCAGCACATTGCAGCATATTACAGCACACCCCAGCACATTGCAGCATATTACAGCACACCCCAGCACATTGCAGCACATTGCAGCATATTACAGCACACCCCAGCACATTGCAGCACATTCCAGCACATTGCAGCACATTCCAGCACACCCCAGCGCATTGCAGCACACCCCAGCATATTACAGCACATTCCAGCACACCCCAGCACATTGCAGCACAACCAAGCACATTGCAGCATATTGCAGGCCATCCCAGCATATTGCAGCACAACCAAGCACATTGCAGCACATTGCAGCACACCCCATCACATTGCGGCACACCCCAGCACATTGCAGCATATTAAAGCACACCCCAGCACATTGCAGCATCTTACAGTACACCCCAGCATATTGCAGCACATTGCACCCCAGCACATTGCACCCCAGCACATTGCAGCACACCGCAGCACATTGCAGCACATTGCAGCACATTACAGCACACCGCAGCACATTGCAGCACATTGCAGCACACCCCAGCACATTGCAGCTCACACCAGCACATTACATTGCAGCATATTGCAGCACACCACAGCACATTGCAGCATATTGCAGCACACCCCAGCACATTGCAGCATATTACAGCACACCCCAGCACATTGCAGCACATTCCCAGCACATTGCAGCATATTGCAGCCCAACACAGCACATTGCAGCATATTGCAGCACATTGCAGCACATTGCAGCATATTGCAGCACATTGCAGTACACCCCAGCACACCCCAGCACATTGCAGCACACCCCAGCACATTGCAGCACATTCCGGCACATTCCAGCACATTCCAGCACATTGCAGCACACCCCAGCACAACCCAGCACATTCCAGCACATTCCAGCACATTCCAGCACATTGCAGCACACCCCAGCACATTCCAGCACATTCCAGCACATTCCAGCTCATTGCAGCACACCCCAGCTCATTGCAGCACACCGCAGCTTATTTCACCACATCCCAGCACATTGCATGACAACGCACCACAACGCAGCACACCCCAGCATATTGCAGCACATTCGAGCACATTGCAGCATACCGCAGCACACTGCAACACATTGCAGCACACCCCAACATATTGCAGCACACCGCAGCGCATTGCAGCACACCCCAGCATATTGCAGCACACCCCAGCACATTGCAGCATAACCCAGCACATTGCAGCATATTGCAGCCCAACACAGCACATTGCAGCATATTGCAGTACACCCCAGCACACCCTAGCACATTGCAGCACATTGCAGCACACCCCAGCACATTGCAGCACATTCCGGCACATTCCAGCACATTGCAGCACACCCCAGCACAACCCAGCACAATCCAGCACATTCCAGCACATCTCAGCACAATGCAGCACACCCCAGCATATTCCAGCACATTCCAGCACACCCCAGCGCATTGCAGCACACCCCAGCATATTGCAGCACACCCCAGCATATTGCAGCACAACCAAGCACATTGAAACACACCCCCACATATTGCTGCACACCCCAGCACATTGTAGCTCACCCCAGCACATTGCAGCACATCACAGCATATTGCAGCACATCACAGCATATTGCAGCATAACAAAGCAGATTGCAGCATATTGCAGCACAACCCAGCACATTGCAGCATATTGCAGCCCATCCCAGCACATTGCAGCATATCGCAGCACATTGCAGCACATTGCAGCACACCCCAGCACATTGCAGCACATCCCAGCACATTGCAGCACACCCCAGCACATTGTAGCTCACCCCATCACATTGCAGCACATCCCAGCATATTGCAGCATTTCAAAGCAGATTGCAGTATATTGCAGCACACCCGAGCACATTGCAGCATATTACAGCACACCCGAGCACATTGCAGCATATTACAGCACACCCCAGCACATTGCAGCATATTACAGCACACCCCAGCACATTACAGCATATTACAGCACATCCCAGCACATTGCAGCATATTGCAGCACATTGCAGCACATTGCAGCACACCCCAGCACATTGCAGCACATTGCAGCACATTGCAGCACACTGCAGCATATTACAGCACACCCCAGCACATTGCAGCACATTGCAGCACATTGCAGCACACTGCAGCATATTACAGCACACCCCAGCATATTGCAGCATATTAAAGCACACCCCAGCACATTGCAGCATATTGCAGCACACCGCAGCACATTGCAGCACATTGCAGCATATTACAGCACACCCCAGCACATTACAGCATATTACAGCACACCCCAGCACATTGCAGCACATTGCAGCACATTCCAGCACATTCCAGCACATTCCAGCACATTCCAGCACATTGCAGCACATTGCAGCACATTGCAGCACACCCCAGCACATTGCAGCACATTGCAGCACACTGCAGCACACTGCAGCATATTACAGCACACCCCAGCATATTGCAGCACATTGCAGCACACCCAAGCACATTGCAGCATCTTACAGTACACCCCAGCACATTGCAGCATCTTACAGTACACCCCAGCATATTGCAGCACATTGCACCCCAGCACATTGCACCCCAGCACATTGCAGCACATTGCAGCATATTACAGCACACCCCAGCACATTGCAGCATCTTACAGTACACCCCAGCATATTGCAGCATTTCAAAGCAGATTGCAGTATATTGCAGCACACCCGAGCACATTGCAGCATATTACAGCACAACCGAGCACATTGCAGCATATTACAGCACACCCCAGCACATTGCAGCATATTGCAGCACACCCCAGCACATTACAGCATATTACAGCACATCCCAGCACATTGCAGCATATTGCAGCACATCCCAGCACATTGCAGCACACCCCTGCACATTGCAGCATATTACAGCACACCCCAGCACATTACAGCATATTACAGCACATCCCAGCACATTGCAGCATATTACAGCACATCCCAGCACATTGCAGCACACCCCAGCACATTGCAGCACATTGCAGCACATTGCAGCACACTGCAGCATATTACAGCACACCCCAGCATATTGCAGCATATTAAAGCCCACCCCAGCACATTGCAGCACATTGCAGCATATTACAGCACACCCCAGCACATTACAGCATATTACAGCACACCCCAGCACATTGCAGCACATTGCAGCACATTCCAGCACATTCCAGCACATTGCAGCACATTGCAGCACATTCCAGCACACCCCAGCACATTGCAGCACATTGCAGCACATTGCAGCACACTGCAGCATATTACAGCACATTGCAACATATTACAGCACACCCCAGCACATTGCAGCATATTAAAGCACACCCCAGCACATTGCAGCACATTCCAGCATATTAAAGCACACCCCAGCACATTGCAGCACATTCCAGCACATTGCAGCACATTCCAGCACACCCCAGCGCATTGCAGCACACCCCAGCATATTACAGCACATTCCAGCACACCCCAGCACATTGCAGCACAACCAAGCACATTGCAGCATATTGCAGGCCATCCCAGCATATTGCAGCACAACCAAGCACATTGCAGCACATTGCAGCACACCCCATCACATTGCGGCACACCCCAGCACATTGCAGCATATTAAAGCACACCCCAGCACATTGCAGCATCTTACAGTACACCCCAGCATATTGCAGCACATTGCACCCCAGCACATTGCACCCCAGCACATTGCAGCACACCGCAGCACATTGCACCACATTGCAGCACATTACAGCACACCGCAGCACATTGCAGCACATTGCAGCACACCCCAGCACATTGCAGCTCACACCAGCACATTACATTGCAGCATATTGCAGCACACCACAGCACATTGCAGCATATTACAGCACACCCCAGCACATTGCAGCATATTAAAGCACACCCCAGCACATTGCAGCACATTCCAGCACATTGCAGCATATTGCAGCCCAACACAGCACATTGCAGCATATTGCAGCACATTGCAGCACATTGCAGCATATTGCAGCACATTGCAGTACACCCCAGCACACCCCAGCACATTGAAGCACACCCCAGCACATTGCAGCACATTCCGGCACATTCCAGCACATTCCAGCACATTGCAGCACACCCCAGCACAACCCAGCACATTCCAGCACTTTCCAGCACATTCCAGCACATTGCAGCACACCCCAGCACATTCCAGCACATTCCAGCACATTCCAGCTCATTGCAGCACACCCCAGCTCATTGCAGCACACCGCAGCTTATTTCACCACATCCCAGCACATTGCTTGACAACGCACCACAACGCAGCACACCCCAGCATATTGCAGCACATTCGAGCACATTGCAGCATACCGCAGCACACTGCAACACATTGCAGCACACCCCAACATATTGCAGCACACCGCAGCACATTGCATCACACCCCAGCACATTGCAGCACACCGCAGCACATTGCAGCGAACTCCAGCATATTGCAGCATATTACAGCACACCCCAGCACATTGCAGCACATTGAAGTACACCCCAGCACACCCCAGCACATTGCAGCACACCCCCGCACATTGCAGCACACCCCAGCACATTGCAGCACATTCCGGCACATTCAAGCACATTCCAGCACATTGCAGCACAACCCAGCACAATCCAGCACATTCCAGCACATCTCAGCACAATGCAGCACACCCCAGCATATTCCAGCACATTCCAGCACACCCCAGCGCATTGCAGCACACCCCAGCATATTGCAGCACACCCCAGCATATTGCAGCACAACCAAGCACATTGAAACACACCCCCACATATTGCTGCACACCCCAGCACATTGTAGCTCACCCCAGCACATTGCAGCACATCACAGCATATTGCAGCACATCACAGCATATTGCAGCATAACAAAGCAGATTGCAGCATATTGCAGCACAACCCAGCACATTGCAGCATATTGCAGCCCATCCCAGCACATTGCAGCATATCGCAGCACATTGCAGCACATTGCAGCACACCCCAGCACATTGCTGCACATCCCAGCACATTGCAGCACACCCCAGCACATTGTAGCTCACCCCATCACATTGCAGCACATCCCAGCATATTGCAGCATTTCAAAGCAGATTGCAGTATATTGCAGCACACCCGAGCACATTGCAGCATATTACAGCACACCCGAGCACATTGCAGCATATTACAGCACACCCCAGCACATTGCAGCATATTACAGCACACCCCAGCACATTACAGCATATTACAGCACATCCCAGCACATTGCAGCATATTGCAGCACATTGCAGCACATTGCAGCACACCCCAGCACATTGCAGCACATTGCAGCACATTGCAGCACACTGCAGCATATTACAGCACACCCCAGCACATTGCAGCACATTGCAGCACATTGCAGCACACTGCAGCATATTACAGCACACCCCAGCATATTGCGGCATATTAAAGCACACCCCAGCACATTGCAGCATATTGCAGCACACCGCAGCACATTGCAGCACATTGCAGCATATTACAGCACACCCCAGCACATTACAGCATATTACAGCACACCCCAGCACATTGCAGCACATTGCAGCACATTCCAGCACATTCCAGCACATTCCAGCACATTCCAGCACATTGCAGCACATTGCAGCACATTGCAGCACACCCCAGCACATTGCAGCACATTGCAGCACACTGCAGCACACTGCAGCATATTACAGCACACCCCAGCATATTGCAGCACATTGCAGCACACCCAAGCACATTGCAGCATCTTACAGTACACCCCAGCACATTGCAGCATCTTACAGTACACCCCAGCATATTGCAGCACATTGCACCCCAGCACATTGCACCCCAGCACATTGCAGCACATTGCAGCATATTACAGCACACCCCAGCACATTGCAGCATCTTACAGTACACCCCAGCATATTGCAGCACATTGCACCCCAGCACATTGCACCCCAGCACATTGCAGCACACCGCAGCACATTGCAGCATATTGCAGCATATTACAG